>ML254928.1:0-15297 GCA_005239495.1 Nicotiana undulata
TTCGGGTGAAAAACAGACAAAAACACCCCTGACGGGCGATATGCGATCGCATTCCTGTCGCTTCAGGCATCAGATGAACATGCGGTTCAAATGCGGTTCGCGTGTGGGATATGCGATCGCATATGTGGCCGCATTTCACTCCTTAATTATGACTCAACTCTCTGTTGCGGTATGCGACCCCCAGGTGTGAAATGCGATTCGCATGTTGAAGATGCGATCGCATTTGACCATTTTTCTTCTCTTTTCCCTTCTTTTTAACCTCCTTTTGCTTGGTCTTGAGTGTTCACACCTTGTGTACTGCAAAATACCAAAATTCTACGATTAATAAGAGTAAATGCTCTTGAAACGAGCCTTAATTTAAGCAATATGGTATAAAATGTGCCGAAATTCTCCGGCACATCACCCAGTCAGAGGTAGGGGTCAGTTCGGCAGAGGCCAGCCTAGCAGGCCTCCATATTCAGATCCTCCACCACCTTCCCGTGGTGCTCCAGTGAGGTCTTATTCCAGCGCCATGGTGGAGAGTTCTTACCGCCCACCAGCCATTCAGGGTTACTCCGGCGGGTATTCCGGTCATCATGGGTCTTCTAGTCCTTACTTCAGTGCCATGCCAGAGGGTTCTCACCGTCCCCCAGTTATCTAAGGTTCTTCTTCAGGGCAGCAGGCCATGCTACCAGTGCGATGTTATGAGTGTGGGGATTCAGGCCATATGAGAAGGACTTGTCCCAGGCTTCGGGGCAAGGCTGTCCAGCAGAGTTATCAGCCTACATATTCAGCACCGACGCCCCGTCCACCCCAAGGTGAAGGGCAGACTGGTAGAGGTCTCCCAGAGGTGGAGGCCAGGCAGGAGGAGCTCTGCCAGCTTCTGTTCATTCCAGCGGAGGTCAGTCTTCCGGTGCACCATCCAGATTCTATGATATTCCGGCCCAAGCATATGCAGTGGCCTCAGACGCCGTGATCACAGGTACTATTTCAGTATGTGGTAGGGAAGCATTGGTGCTATTTGATCCAGGATCCACTTATTCATATGTGTCAGCCTTATTTGCTTGTTTCTTGGATGTTCCTCGTGAGTCCTTGGATTCTCCTATATATGTGTCCACTCCTGTGGGCGATTCTGTGGTGGTAGACCGGATCTATCGGTCTTGTGTGATCACTTTCTGTGGGTTCGAGACCAGAGCGGACCTTTTATTGCTCGACATGGTCGATTTTGAGGTTATTCTAGGCATGGATTGGCTATCTTCTTATCATGTCGTGCTAGATTGCCATGCCAAGACAGTTGCTTTAGCCATGCCCGAGTCGCCTAGGCTGGAGTGGAGAGGTTCCTCAGTTAGTGCAGCAAGCCGAGTTATTTCATTCATGAAGGCTCGACGTATGGTCGAGAAGGGTTGTCTGGCCTATCTTGCTTATGTGCGGGACACCACCACCGAGTCTCCGACGATTGATTCAGTGCCAGTTGTTCGAGAGTTTGTTGATGTATTTCCTTCAGACCTTCCAGGCATGCCTCCGGATCGAGATATTGATTTTTGTATCGATGTAGCTCCGGGCACACAACCTATTTCCATTCCCTCGTACCGTATGGCTCCGAAGGAGCTAAAAGAGTTGAAGGACCAACTTGAGGAGTTATTGGCTAAGGGGTTTATCAGGCCGAGTGTATCGTCGTGGGGTGCTCCAGTCCTATTTGTGCAGAAGAAGGATGGGTCTATGCGGATGTGTATTGATTACCGCCAGTTGAACAAGGTCACCATTAAGAACAAGTATCCTTCACCGCGTATCGATGATTTGTTTGACCAATTGCAGGGTGCTAGGGTGTTTTCTAAGATTGATTTGAGATCGGGGTCAGTTGAAAATTCGGGCCTCGGATGTTCCGAAGACTGCTTTTCGTACGAGATATGGCCACTATGAATTCCTAGTGATGTCCTTTGGCTTGACTAATGCCCCAGCAGCATTCATGGACTTGATAAATAGGGTGTTCATGCCGTATATTGATTCCTTTGTCATTGTCTTCATTGATGACATCTTGATTTACTTACGTAGCCTGGGCGAGCACGAGCAGCATCTAAGAGTTGTGCTCCAGACCTTGCGGGAACAAAAGCTATATGCTAAGTTCTCCAAGTGTGAGTTCTGGTTGGATTCCGTGGCATTTTTAGGGCATGTGGTATCCGGAGAGGGTATCAAGGTTGATCCTAAGAATATTGAGGCAGTTCAGAGTTGGACGCATCCTACTTTAGCTACAGAGATTAGGAGCTTCTTGGGCCTAGCAGGTTATTACCGCCGTTTTATGGAGGGGTTTTCTTCTATTGCAGCCCCATTGACTAGATTGACTCAGAAGAATTCCCCTTTCCGGTGGTCCGACGAGTGTGAGGCTAGCTTTCAGAAGCTCAAGACAGCATTGACCTCAGCACCAGTTTTAGTATTGCCTTCCGGTTCTGGCATGTATATAGTATAATGCGACGCTTCACGTGTTGTCTTAGGGTGTGTGTTGATGCAGGAAGAGAGAGTTATTGTTTATGCTTCGCGCCAGCTGAAGGTTCATGAGAAGAATTATCATGTGCACGATTTGGAGTTGGCGGCGATTGTTCAAAATCCTCCAAAAGCTCCAATCCCGTCATAAAAAATGGAGGAAATGGGCAAAAATTCGCGACGGGTATAATTTATACCTTCTGCCCAGACATTTCCACATCTGCGGTCCATACACCGCATCCGCTGTCTCCGCTTCTGTGGAATATTATCCTCTTCCGCAGGTTTCACTTACTCCGCCCGCTCGCACCTACGATCTCCACTCCGCACCTGCGGGCTCGAAGGCTCATCCCCTCGCATTTGCGACTAGAGCCCTAGGGTGCCTTCCCCGCACCTGCGATACTTCACCGCACCTGTGATACTTCACCGCACCAGCTAGACTCGCACCTGCGATTCCCAATTCGCAGGTGCGGTCATAGTAGAACAGCAGCACCAGCTGCATTTCTCAGGTTCAAACTCTCCGTTAATCATCTGAAATCAACCTGAGGCCCTCGGGACCTCAACCAATTACACCAATAGGTCCCATATCCCTATACGAACTTAGTCAAACCTTCTGAACACCCAAAATAACATCAAAACACCGAATTAACCCTGAATTCAAGCCTAAGTATTTCTAAACTAACAAAATTTGCCAACGATGCCGTAACCAACCAAACCATGTCTGAATTACCTGAAATTTTTCACACACATCACAAATGACACTACGAACCTATTCCAACTTCCGAAATTCCATTCCGACCTCGATATCTAATTTTCCACTGCCGACCGAAAATCACCAAATATCCAATTTCGCTAATTCAAGCCTAATTATACCACGACCTCCGAATAACATTCTGAACCCACTCTTAAGTCCAAAATCACCTAACGAAGCTATCCGGACCATAAAAACCCAATTCCGAGATCAGCAATGGTTCATTGTAAGAAAAATTTGACTGAATTCTTTTTTACGGAGTTGCAACTATCCATTACAAAACAAAGAATTCCGTTCTTACAAGTAAATACTCAAAACCCAAGTAGGCTTACAAATCAGATCATGATATGATCAAGTGCTTTCTGGGTCGTCTCAGACCTTCTAATTGGTATTTATCTCCAAAAGTTTACACATAAGTCAACTTCCGGTTGACTTTTCCAACTAAGTAACCAACTTAAGAGACTAAGTGTCTCATTCCTCTCCAAAATCACTCTGAACCCGAGCCAACCAACCCGGCACAACATAATAGAGCTGAACCACATATAATGAAGCAGAAATGGGGGAAACGGGGCTACAGCTCTCGGAACGACCGATCGGGTCGTTACATGAAAAATGCGCCCCCCCCCCCCCAAACACCCCTAGTCATCGCCCCATTTTAATCCACTCCATGCAAATTCATTCATTGTAGTACTTGTTTTAGTTGAATTTCATTGATTTTTCCTTGACATATTTTTTATTTTATTCATAGGGCATCCATAAAATTTCTTAAACTTTTCCATAATTTTGAAAGACATTTTATAATTAATTACGTAAGCTCCCTAGCACGTGGCACGTGGGCACTACTAGAGTGGCATGGAGAACAGGGACGGTCTCAGGTTATCGGCGGTCCTACAGAGGCAGAATTGAAATTTAGGTCATAATATTATTTAAAATCAGTTATTATTCTTAGTTATATTTTGATCATTCGTAAGTTATAAAAAGATTGACTTCCACAAAATTTCAGCTATTAATCATACCAACAAATTCAATCTTTAACTGCTATAAGTCTCTACAGAGGAAAAAATGTTACACCCTCTTAGTATTTATATCGAATCAATATTACCCAAAAAAGGAGTATATAACAAGTGTCTTTTATATAAGATTATATATCACACACATAAAATAACACAAACAAGCCATATATTGTTGCGACCAAACACACACGCAAGTATACGTGGCCGTCAAGTAATAAAGTGACTCGAAAGTTGGATGTAGAACGCACAGAGACTTAGATCAATCGTTAATTAAGCAAACTAAAATCAATTAATCTTCCAAGGTAATCAAGAGTGATATTTCTCTATTAATCTACTATTACGAAAATTTAACAAGTAACAACTAATTTATCTAGAATGCAAACATGTGTGCTGAGGTTTTAATTCAGAGGAGAAGAAGATTCCAGGGTTGTGGTTGGTTTATCAAGCCTATTAACTTCAATAATCGCACTCGTTAATCCAGATTATCTATGATTGCTAATTGACAGTATCTTTTGAATAGCATGTTCCCACAATGCAATCCTATATTCCTATGGTATTGAGTCTATCATGAACGAAGATAATACGATATTCAATTAAGAAAGACTATTAAGTATATTCCTATCCGAACCGCGAAATCATTCCCTGAGCCACGGGTTTTAGAAACAAGCTCTCTTTAGTTCTACTCTATAAACATGGCTTTCCCAAGCACATATAGTAGGGTGAAAGATACAAGTTAAAACTAGAATTAAAGAAACAACCACAAGATGATAATCCGAATTAACGAAGATGTAATTAATAAACGTTAATAATCATGTCAACCACAACCCTATAATCTAGAGTGCTTAGACACTCATGTTCGTAGTAACAATTTTCCAAGTATTTTGCATAAACAAATTACAAAGAAAAGATGAAGGAATGAAGAACTCGATGATTTTCTCCTCCAAAAGTTGTTTTGTGTGATGTTCTTGCCTCCAAATAAGCCAACCCCTCAAAAATAGGTTTAGATCTCCTTTTATACATGTTGGGGACGTATAGGGTTGAAATCCCCAAGTCTCAGCCGAATTAGGACGAAATACGCCCTTTGGTGTCTCGCTTGGCGCCTGGCGCCAACCAGGACAACAAACTTTTTTGTCTTCTGTCTTTAGCGTTTAGGTCGGTGCCTAGAACCAACCTGGATAGTGCATAGTTTAGCATTCTCTCAACGGCGTTTTGGTTGGTGCCTAGCGCCAACCTGGGTAACAAACTTATACTTCCTCCAAATTCTTCCCTTTTTGACGCCAATTTGCATGAAGACTCCCTAAATCACTTCCAATTGATTCCTACACGTATAAATAACATTATTAAGCTTGAGTCACAAATATTCACATCAAAGTTAACAAGATCGAGGCATAATGCACAACAAATTACATGCAAAAATATGGATTTTTAGCCAAACATCACCGCCCGACACTTAAGCTCTTGCTCTTCCTCGAGCAACCAACAATTCACTCTATCTTTGAGCACTTAATATTTACACATTTGAAGCGCATTACACCAATGATCATGGTTGATAGAAACAATTAAATGGTAGCATATGCATTAAGAACACACTTCCCTTTAACTTTTGTTATTCTCAAAAATATTTACAAGAAAGACAACATGCTCATAATAGTCCTAGCCTCAATAACTGATTCAGTGTCACAATGCACTCATGGTTGAACACCCAACAGCCTAGACAAGTCTAATAACGTTACCTATCCCTCATGAAACCATGTGCTTTCACAACAAGAACAAAAGAGTAATTTGAATCCACACATTCAAATCAAATGCTCAAATATATTTTAAGGACTCATATACATCAAAGGAAATCGCTCACTCTCACAAAAGAAGTCACATGCGTGCAATTGGTACCATAGGCTTTCCCTTAATGTAAATCTCTACTAATGTAGGCTTGCTTGATCTAAAATCAATTAGGACTTTTTTATGGTTGTAATGTGGGCTAAGGGACAGATAGGATATATTTAGGAATAGTGCTTAACTCTCTTAAGCACTTTAACACCATATGATTAAGTATACGTGCATATTCTTCAATCCCAACTTCAATTTCACAACTAAAATCATCCTCAACAATGTTCCCTCTTTTTTAGGCACTACTTTACTTCATACCCACTAGCAAGAAAAAAATGTCAATTCATTCATCTATATTTTTCCTTCTCTTTTTTTCAATTTTTTTTTCTTTACAATTTTTGCTAGTGGTGTATTCTTTTACAAAACAAGTGCACCTTTCTTCCTTTCATTGTTTCCACTCGAAAGCCACCCATATTCCCTCCTTACTTCTTTTAGCGCTCATTTCACAATTAAAGTGCTTTAAAGGGTAAAAGGATCAAAACAATGTCAATTAAGAACAAAAGAGGTATAGGCTTGTAATGTGGGTGCCAAATAAAAGTCTATAAGCTCAAAATGGTTAGCTAGGGATAGATTTTATTCGTGATAAGCATTTAACTCAAAAACAATAACAACAACCTAAAATCATTTTTCAAACCGAGTCTCACCTAAGATTTCGCTTCGACTCACATACCGGGAATTTCTAGACACAAGTGCAATGACATAGACTATACAAAAATCTCACTTCACACATGGCACATGACTCACTTAGGATGGTCTCATTCAGAATCTCAAACTAATGCAAGCATTCACAGAGCCACAAGATATTAAGCATTACTCACAAAGTGAACATAAGTCAAGAATACGAGACATAGGCGTCATGGGCATGCAATCCAATTTTTTTAAAGGCATCATGATCAATCTCAAGTCACAGGGAAGATACTACACATTCCAAAGCCTAAATATGCTACTATCAAACAAGTCAAAGGCGCCTAAAGTACAAGTTGTAACATTCCAAACTCGTCGACTTTCGACGAAACTTATTTTCTTCAATTGGTTTAGCTTCTAAGCTTTCCAATCCTATTGGTACTCATTATTCATGATCTTAAATATTTGTAACCTCCAAGGTAACATTCTTCTATTGTTCATTCTATTATTTTCGAAACACTATCTCTGAAACGATGCCGACTATTACTAATTCCTTTGATCCCTAATTCATGTTCGATTTTTTTTGTTTACTATCCCATACTAATTTCTATTACTGGGGGGTCTAGATTTTACTTCTGGTTATCACGTTAGATTCACAAACTTATTTCTCTAAATGAGGATGTGACTTTATGACCTATGCTCTTTTGTTGCCTCCAGGCCTGTTACCTCTTGTCTTTTTCTTCCCTTAACTATAGATTCGCTAATACTGTCATTTTGTTTTTGATCTACCGTTGTCATCCACGTATCACATATTACTCATAATGCTTTCTTAACTCTCTTCTCATTTCCATGCTAACATTTATGTCTATCACTTTATTCTAAAAACTCCAAACAAACGCTCCTTAACTTTTAGCTCCCCCTACTTCATCTCTCCAGTTCTTTGGGACGCCTAAAATTCTCTCCTTTTTTTTGTTACTAGGGGTTGGATTCATACTAAAGTAAATACTTATTCCTTCTAGGATCCCACTTCCGATCTTCTGAAATTTCTAAATATTCTAGTATTCATATCTGACTGTATTATTCTAGAGTTCACCATATGGGTCTCTCACAAGGAGATATATTACCATATTTGCATTATCCTTTGGAAATGTTAGCTAATGATAATAATCATCCACCAATTTGGGTTACTCTAACCCCAGCTGGATCCCGATATCCTATCCTTCTCTTAAATTATGTCAGTTAGCTCCCATAGGGCATAATTGAGATTGGTATGGACAATTGTAGATATCTCTATTACTATTGTAAGTAATTCAATATTCTTGTATTTCTCTGCTTGAATTATAAATACTGATAATCTTTATTAACTAGGTACCTCGTAACCCTCTTCGTCTTTCTTCTTTTACTTGCTGAAACTTGTATCTACCTTTCGATTCTCTTATTTCTTTTTTTTACCATATGGGTGGATAGATATTCTTGCCTTAGATCTCCTTTCAAGAAACTTACACATCTTAGTACATACATGATCTGCTAAAGACCTTACATTTACTCATCATAGGCATGATGCAAAATCGAGTTCCTCTGACTCAACTCTTCCACAGCAATATTCAACCTCTTACCAACCGTCTTTCTAGATGTATGCATTGTCGTATTATAAATAAGATAGAATTGAGGAAAATTGAGTTCTTACGACTGAGCTCTACCACATGATCTAGAGTAAGAAGAAAGAGTAACAATCCTAAATGCCCTGTAGCCTCTTTCTTATAAGTATGGTGCACAACACACCCATAAACAAGACTCTACTAGACACGGCTTGTAGACATCTCTAGGACAGAACTACTCTGATACCAAGTTTGTCACGCCCCAACCTTGGGAGGCGTGGTTGGCACCCGGTGCAAAACTGGCCCGAGCGAACCACTATGTAACTCGTTCGTTCCTTTTTTTAACTATCATGGGCCAACATGGCCACAACTCGTAATGTAAAATTGCAAGTGGAAAAACAACGTTGTATTAATGAATCATTTTTCTTAAAACATGAATGCATATGGGCCGTCAAGGCTTCTGACATACTATACAAACTGAACCCATGTCTACAAAGCCTCTAAGAGTACATAAACATCAGAAAAGGTCGGGATAGGGCCCCGCCATACTAGTCAATGCATGTCCCAATTATACTGACCAAATAGGCAACTCCGGAGCGGGTGGAGTGCAGCAACACCTTCCACTGAGCTGATAGCCTACTAGAAGGACTGTCAACCTGTCTATCGGAACCTGCGGGCATGAAACGCAGCATCCCCAGGCAAAGGGACATCAGTACGAATAAAGTACTGAGTATGTAAGGCAGAAAAGCATAACTAAGAACAGTAATGTAAATAGAGGTCTAGGAGATACAACATGTAGCATCTGGGTGCTTCTAAGAAATAGTAACATGAAATGCATGATTCATATATACACATAATCTTTTAAAACATCCGCCTTTGTGGGCATCATCATCATCATAGAATATTCGCCTTTGTTGGCATCATCATCATCATATCATACCCGGCCTCAAAGAGGACTCGGTAAACCCAATTGATCATTGGTTGCACAATAGGTGCCATACCCGGCTGACTATAGCGTGGCTCGGTAGAGTAAAGTAGATACATATATAATGCATGCTGGACTCATGGAATCATGTTCTAAACCTTTTAGAGTGACATAAGGTCATTTCCTCTTTGATTAACATTATGGACATCATATCATCAATATGAACTTCACTAGGATTCAAGGATCATACATACTTTCTTAGAGTAGATTCGTTGTGAAATAGCGTAATGTGTATGTTCGTTTCACTTTAGATCATGCCAAAAGAAAGAAGGAAGTGCCTTAACATACCTTTACAATCTTCTATCCAATCGCGAACCAAGCTCAATATGATCCTCTTACGTCTACAACGAGAACCCGACTTCATCATCATCATATAAGCATTGCTACTCTCATATTTTAAAACCAATATTCTACAAGAAAACGGACAGCACGTCCCCTATTTTAACTACATCCCATATTCTACCAAAGGTCACCAAACATCCCAAACAACAACAATATAATTCACAATAAGCTCTCCGATTAGTTCAACAATCATTTTGAGCGGCAAGCTCGATTGGAATACGTATAACCCATATCACAAATTATAGACTTCTTAAATTAACTTAACAACATCATTAATATGATAATGAAGTAATTCATCAATGATTTCATCCCTATATAGTATATTTATACCAAATGAAACAATCCACAACTCCAGCTTTCTTCAATTGGCAACGTTATTCACTAGTTCATGTCTAGTACAACTATTTAACTTAAAATACATCAATAAAATCTTAAGAACCTGAAAGAACATAATATACACACCTCCTAAAGTAGCTTCAAGTTTAAATCCAAGTTATATTTATCTTACAACAACCCTCAATTGCAATACAACCCCATAGAAGTGACTGAAGCTAATCCAAGTATTATCTTGTAGTTTATTATCCTAACAACTTAACCAACATACAATCAAGCTTAAGCACAATTAGTACGATTTTATACTCATCTTAACCAGTATCAAAAACTTTAAATTTCAGAAAAACACAGCCCACAACTATCCTCAATGACAACACAACCTCAAAGAGGTGTTATTCTTCACTAGAACTAACTTTTGATGTTGAAATATGGTGTAATCCATTTGCAAGACTTAAAATAACCTAGGGTTGATATGAAACCATAAGAGGGTATTTTAAATAATATAAACCACTTAAAACAACATCCCACACGAGCTAGAACCACCCAAAAATCATCAACAACAAGAAGAACAAAAAACTTACTAGCGCGACGAGATTCCCGACACTTGATGTGTGTTGTTTGCCCTTTCTTTGGGTCTTGGATCATGAGAGAAACTTGAGAGAGTGTTTTTAGGGTTCTAAGGTATGAATATACTGAAAATGAATGACTAAAAACGGGGTTGAGGCATCTTATATATATCCATATGTCTTGAACCGCCTATGTGGGTCCCATAGAGAGCTGCTTGGCGCAGTCTCGCTAAAACACGAATATCTCTCTACTCTGATGTCGTATAGAGGAAAGGTTTAATGAGTTGGAAACTAGACTCATAGAGATTCAATTTGGTTTGTAGATAATCCAATAATGCCAAGTATATTGTAAGAAAATATCAGTTACATTTGACCTAATCTTTAGCACATTATGAATGTAACTTGTGAAGACCTTTGCCAACTTTTGTTCCACAACTTGCTTTACTTCAAAACGTAGCACACGAATATCATGTGACAAGCATAACTCATAGCATAACCTCCTTATCATTTAATGAACCATAATCTCACCCTAAAGTACAAGTTGTAACATTCCAAAATCGTCGACTATCGACGAAACTTATTTTCTTCGATTGGTTTAGCTTCTAAGCTTTCCAATCCTATTGGTACTCATTATTCATGATCTTAAATATTTGTAACCTCCAAGGTACCATTCTTCTATTGTTCATTCTATTATTGTCAAAACACTATCTTTGAAACGATGCTGACTATTACTAATTCCTTTGATCCCTAATTCATGTTCGATTTTTTTTTGTTTACTTTCCCATACTAATTTCTATTACTGGGGGGTCTAGACTTTACTTCTAGTTATCACGTTGGAGTCACAAACTTATTTCTCTAAATGAGGATGTGACTTTATGACCTATGCTCTTTTGTTGCCTCCAGGCCTGTTACCTCTTGTCTTTTTCTTCCCTTAACTATAGATTCGGCAATACTGTCATTTTGTTTTTAATCTACTGTTGTCATCCACGTATCACATCTTACTCATAATGCTTTCTTAACTCTCTTCTCATTTCCATGCTAACATTTATGTCTATCACTTTATTCTAAAAACTCCAAACAAACGTTCCTTAACTTTTAGCTCCCCCTACTTCATCTCACCAGTTCTTTGGGACGCCTAACATTCTCTCCTTTTTTTTGTTACTAGGGGTTGGAGTCATACTAAAGTAAATATTTATTCCTTCTAGGATCCCACTTTCGATCTTCTGAAATTTCTAAATATTCTAGTATTCATATCTGACTGTACTATTCTAGAGTTCACCATATGGGTCTCTCACAAGGAGATCTATTACCATATTTGCATTATCCTTTGGAAATGTTAGCTAATGATAACAATCATCCACCAATTTGGGTTACTCTAACCCCAACTGGATCCCGATATCCTATCCCTCTCTTAAATTATGTCAGTTAGCTCCCATAGGGCATAATTGAGATTGGTATGGACAATTCTAGATATCTCTGTTACTATTGTAAGTAATTCAATATTCTTGTATTTCTCTACTTTAATTATAAATAATGATAATCTTTATTAACTAGGTACCTCGTAACCCTCTTCATATTTCTTCTTTTACTTGCTGAAACTTGTATCTACCTTTCGATTCTCTTATTTCCTTTTTTTACCATATGGGTGGATAGATATTCTTGCCTTAGATCTCCTTTCAAGAAACTTACCCATCTTAGTACATACATGATATGCTGAAGACCTTACATTTACTCATCATAGGCATGATGCAAAATCGAGTTCCTCTGACTCAACTCTTCCACAGCAATATTCAACCTCTTACCAACCGTCTTTCTAGATGTATGCATTGTCGTATTATAAATAAGATAGAATTGAGGAAAATTGAGTTCTTACGACTGAGCTCTACCACATGATCTAGAGTAAGAAGAAAGAGTAACAATCCTAAATGCCCTGTAGCCTCTTTCTTATAAGTATGGTGCACAACACACCCATAAACAAGACTCTACTAGACACGGCTTGTAGACATCTCTAGGACAGAACTGCTCCGATACCAAGTTTGTCACGCCCCAACCTTGGGAGGCGTGGCTGGCACCCGGTGCCAAACTGGCCCGAGCGAACCACTATGTAACTCGTTCGTTCCTTTTTTAACAATCATGGGCCAACATGGCCACCACTCGTAATGTACAATTGCAAGTGGAAAAACAACGTTGTATTAATGAATCATTTTTCTTAAAACATGAATGCATATGGGCCGTCAAGGCCTCTGACATACTATACAAACTGAACCCCTGTCTACAAAGCCTCTAAGAGTACATAAACATCAAAAAAGGTTGGGACAGGGCCCCGCCATACTAGTCAATGCATGTCCCAGTTATACTGACCAAATAGGCAACTCCTTCCGCTGAGCTGATAGCCTACTAGGAGGACTGTCAACCTGTCTATCGAAACATACGGGCAAGAAACGCAGCGTTCCCAGGAAAAGGGACATCAGTACGAATAAAGTACTGAGTATGTAAGGTAGAAAAGCATAACTAAGAACAGTAATGTAAAGAGAGGTCTAGGAGATACAACCTGTAGCATCTGGGTGCTTCTAAGAAACAGTAACATGAAATGCATGATACATATATACACATAATCTTTTAAAACATCCGCCTCTGTGGGCATCATCATCATCATAGAACATTCGCCTTTGTGGTCATCATCATCATCATCATATCATACTCGGCCTCAAAGAGGACTCAGTAAACCCAATTGATCATTGGTTGCACAATAGGTGCCATACCCGGCCGACTATAGCGTGGCTCGGTAGAGTAAATTAGATACATATATAATGCATGCTGGACTCATGGAATCATGTTCTAAACCTTTTGGATTGACATAAGGTCATTGCCTCTTCGATTAACATTATGGACATCATACCATCAATATGAACTTCACTAGGATTCAAGGATCATACATACTTTCTTAGAGTAGATTCGTTGTGAAATAGCGTAATGTGTACGTTCGTTTCATTTTAGATCATGCCAAAAGAAGAAGGAAGTGCCTTAACATACCTTTGCAATCTTCTATCCAATCGTGAACCAAGCTCAATATGATCCTCTTACGTCTACAACGAGAACCCGACTTCATCATCATCATATAAGCATTGCAACTCTCATATTTCAAAACCAATATTCTACAAGAAAACTGACAGCACGTCCCCTGTTTTAACTACATCCCATATGCTACCAAAGGTAACCAAACAGCCCAAAAAACAACAATATAATTCACAAAAAGCTCTCCGATTAGTTTAACAATCATTTTGAGCGGCAAGCTCGATTGGAATCCGTATAACCCATATCGCAACTTATAGACTTCTTAAATTAACTTAACAACATCATTAATATTATAATGAAGTAATTCATCAATGATTTCATCCTTATATCGTATATTTATATCAAATGAAACAATCCACAACTCCAGCTTTCTTCAATTGGCAACTTTATTCACTAGTTCATGTCTAGTACAACCATTTAACTTAAAATACATGAATACAACCTTAAGAACCTACAAGAACACAATATACACACCTCCTACTGTAGCTTCAACTTGAAATCCAAGTTATATTTATCTTACAACCCTCAATTGCAATACAACACCATAGAAGTGACTTAAGCTAATCCAAGTATTATCTTGTAGTTTATTATCCTAACAACTTAACCAACATACAATCAAGCTTAATCACAATTAGTAGGATGTTATAATCATCTTAACCAGTATCAAAAACTTTAAATTTCAGAAAAACACATCCCACAACTATCCTCAATGACAACACAACCTCAAAACGGTGTTATTCTTCACTAGAACTAACTTTTGATGTTGAAATATGGTGTAATCCATTTGCATGACTTGAAATAACCTAGGGTTGATATGAAAACTTAGGAGGGTATTTTATATAATATAAACCACTTAAAACAACATCCCACACGAGCTGGAACCACCCAAAAATCAGCAACAACAAGAAGAACAAGAAACTTACTAGCGCGACGAGATTCCCAACACTTGATGTGTGTTGTTTGCCCTTTCTTTGGGTCTTGGATCATGAGAGAAACTTGATAGAGTGTTTTTAGGGTTCTAAGGTATGAATATACTGAAAATGAATGACTAAAAACGGGGTTGAGGCATCTTATATATATCCATATCTCTCAAACCGCCTATGTGGGTCCCATAGAGAGCTGCTTGGCGCAGTCTCGCTAAAACGTGAATATCTCTCTACTCCGATGTCGTATAGACGAACGGTTTAATGATTTGGAAACTAGACTCATAGAGCTTCAATTTGGTTTGTAGATAATCCAATAATCCCAAGTATATTGGAATAAAATATCAGATACATTGGACCTAATCTTCAGCACATTATGAATGTAACTTGTGAGGACCTTTGCCAACTTTTGTTCCACAACTTGCTTTACTTCGAAACGTAGCACACGAATAAGCATAACTCATAGTATAACCTCCTTATCATGTAATGAACCATAATATAACCCTAAAGTACATGTTGTAACATTCCAAACTCGTCGACTTTCGACGAAACTTATTTTCTTCAATTGGTTTAGCTTCTAAGATTTCCAATACTATTGGTACTCATTATTCATGATCTTAAATATTTGTAACCTCCAAGGTAACATTATTAACTTACTATATATTCTTCCAAATATAATCTTATTTCTGAGCTTACATCAATTGACTTACGATGTACTCTCACGTACGAAAACATAGGGTGTAACA
>ML254928.1:15605-30631 GCA_005239495.1 Nicotiana undulata
CCATCTAGGGAGTTGTTCGGTGAATAAATCCAAAGGCTAGGGCATTCCCCCCTTTAGGCCTCTTTCTCACACCACGACTTGTGGTCGAATTCCTTCTAATCTCATAACTCTTTCTACCTTCTTTCATGCAGCCTGTAAGATTCTAACCTTGAATGTGCACCAATGAGACTCTTATCTCCTTTTTCCATTAGGTGTTAGCCAATCTCTAGGCTTTACTTTGTGAACATATATAGTATTAGGACAAGCTGTCCCTCTAGGCATCTATGGGTGTACTAAAGTTTTTTGCTTGGTACTTTGTTGAACTTACGACTACTGTTATATCTTGTTTCATGGCCTCAGTTATCTATGATTATGGCTTTATCATAACTAGTTAGGTCATACTGTACTATAACTCTTACTTCGGTTTATTATTATCGAGGCCTGCCACCCAACTCCAGGTTACTCTCTCACTACTTATCNGCCATTTAATGCTTCCTTATTACCATTCATCTTAATAATGACAGCCTAATCTCATCTCATACTTTGTAACTTTCATCCATCTATTGTTGATTTACCTTAATGTTGATCTATAACCTACCATTGATAACTTGAAACCTCTTATGTAATATATCGTCACTAGGGCTCATGTCTCATCGGGGAATATCTGAAGTGATTATCTTGATCCACCTGGGGACGATACTATACTCCAATAATTGTATTTCATAGCATCCCAATGTGATTCATCCTATGGGGGTATTCTAATCCCGTGCAGTTCATGAAATCCTTGTTCTCAAAATCATTACTCAATCAAAGGCCTAAACGTCATCCTCTTATCATTTATCACAATTACACCCTTACTTTACTACCAGGGTAGCATTCTATCTCTTCTAAATGCTCCTAGTTTTAAACTCCTTAGAGTTCACGCATGCTATACTGAGCTTTTTATAACTTTATGGACACCATCAGCTCTCTTGTTGTGATGGGTTTAATCTCGAGGAAGCACCTATTCTCGTCACCTTCTCACTCACATTTTCTTATCCTTACACCTATCTAGCTAAAACCTTGTTGCTCTACCATACTTTAGCTTGCGACCTACGCACATCTATTTATACTACTCACAACCTTCCTTTTATCATGTTAGCACTATATATTTCCTTACATGCCTACTCAGTTGTCTTTAAATGTAAGCAATTTATTTTCCTAGTCGTTCTGCCACTTGCTGCATGGATACTTGGCTTATCTTAGTGCCCACGAATACGGGAGTTCCCCGTAACTCATATGATCTCAATTATCAAATTTTGGTTTTTTTTTCCCGTTCATTAGCCACGATAGGTGCCACTTTCCTGTGGAGTGCATACAACATTGTAGTGAGACCGCTTTTACAAGATCATTTCTTCTTTAGGTCACTATGCTTATGCTGAAGCTTGCCTCCTTATTTTCTCAGCTAGTCTTTCGGTGCAGTGCTTAGGAAAGAACTTCTGACTCTTGTAAAGCTGAGACATTATTACATTATATATCCCACGGTATTTCTGATGTTTTTACTCTCCTATCATTATCCTTAGTTACTTACCTCCATGCCCTTGTGCTCGTAGGGTTTCTTCTGAATTGAAATTTCAGTTGTCTCCATTGTGGCACTCTCTTTTATTTCCGTAACACTTCCATTGTACCTTCTACTACCCAACCTCCTGTCTGAATATTCCTCAAGGATTACGATTTCGTATCTAAGAGACTGAATTTCCTATGCTGGGTTTCACTACGTTTATCTTGCATGATCTACTGATTTGCCTATATCCTCCTATCTAGCCATAACTAGGCTCTTCCTGAATCAACTACAGACTACCCGTTGGTCCACTCTCATATATGTATTTTATGTAACACCTCTTGGGTTATGTCCTTTATTTTAACTTACCTCTCGTACGGGATCCTTATGTATCAAGCGTTCATTCACACTTATTTATCAATATCATCAAGTTTGAAACCCTTATTGATTCTCCCCCTCGTCATGCTTGCATAATGTTCTGGAGTCATATTATATCTGTAAGATATGAATAAATGCAATCTCATTCCTTTCACCCTTTTTTTTACCGCATTCTTCCCTTACCATTCGATAGTTACCTCTTCCTCTTTGGAATTTTTTTTTCACATATTACTCGTTTTGTGATAACCCTTCTACACCAGGGACAATTGAATTTCTTACGCACAAGGGTGACACCTGGTGTAACTAGCACATTTAGTTCCCTAAGCTCTTCGTGAATGACCTTTAAAGGTTATTATTCTATTGTTCATTCTATTATTTTCGAAACACTATCTTTGAAACGATGCCGACTATTACTAATTCCTTTGATCCCTAATTCATGTTCGATTTTTTTTGTTTACTATCCCATACTATCTTCTATTACTAGGGGGTCTAGCTTTTACTTCTGGTTATCACGTTAGAGTCACAAACTTATTTCTCTAAATGAGGATGTGACTTTATGACCTATGCTCTTTTGTTGCCTCCAAGCCTGTTACCTCTTGTCTTTTTCTTCCCTTA
The DNA here is from genome assembly GCA_005239495.1 of Nicotiana undulata. Lineage (NCBI taxonomy): Eukaryota > Viridiplantae > Streptophyta > Magnoliopsida > Solanales > Solanaceae > Nicotiana > Nicotiana undulata. The sequence goes on from ML254928.1 coordinate 18,118, forward strand.
ACTATAGATTCGGTAATACTGTCATTTTGTTTTTGATCTACCGTTGTCATCCACGTATCACATCTTACTCATAATGCTTTCTTAACTCTCTTCTCATTTCCATGCTAACATTTATGTCTATCACTTTATTCTAAAAACTCCAAACAAATGTTCCTTAACTTTTAGCTCCCCCTAATTCATCTCACAAGTTCTTTGGGACGCCTAACACTCTCTCCTTTTTTTTGTTACTAGGGGTTGGAGTCATACTAAAGTAAATATTTATTCCTTTTAGGATCCCACTTTCGATCTTCTGAAATTTCTAAATATTCTAGTATTCATATCTGACTGTACTATTCTAGAGTTCACCATATGTGTCTCTCACAAGGAGATCTATTACCATATTTGCATTATCCTTTGGAAATGTTAGCTAATGATAACAATCATCCACCAATTTGGGTTACTCTAACCCCAGCTGGATCCTGATATCCTATCCCTCTCTTAAATTATGTCAGTTAGCTCCCATAGGGCATAATTGAGATTGGCATGGAAAATTGTAGATATCTCAGTTACTATTGTAAGTAATTCAATATTCTTGTATTTCTCTGCTTGAATTATAAATACTGATAATCTTTATTAACTAGGTACCTCGTAACCCTCTTCATCTTTCTTCTTTTACTTGCTGAAACTTGTATCTACCTTTCGATTCTCTTACTTCTTTTTTTTACAATATGGGTGGATAGATATTCTTGCCTTAGATCTCCTTTCAAGAAACTTACCCATCTTAGTACATACATGATCTGCTGAAGACCTTACATTTACTCATCATAGGCATGATGCAAAATCGAGTTCCTCTGACTCAACTCTTCCACAGCAATATTCAACCTCTTACCAACCGTCTTTCTAGATGTATGCATCGTCGTATTATAAATAAGATAGAATTGAGGAAAATTGAGTTCTTACGACTGAGCTCTACCACATGATCTAGAGTAAGAAAAAAGAGTAACAATCCTAAATGCCCTGTAGCATCTTTCTTATAAGTGTGGTGCACAACACACCCATAAACAAGACTCTACTAGACACGGCTTGTAGACATCTCTAGGACAGAACTGCTCTGATACCAAGTTTGTCACGCCCCAACCTTAGGAGGCGTGGCTGGCACCCGGTGCCAAACTGGCCCGAGCGAACCACTATGTAACTCGTTCGTTCCTTTTTTTAACTATCATGGGCCAACATGGCCACAGCTCGTAATGTACAATTGAAAGTTGAAAAACATTGTTGTATTAATGAATCATTTTTCTTAAAACATGAATGCATATGGGCCGTCAAGGCCTGTGACATACTATACAAACTTAACCCTTGTCTACAAAGCCTCTAAGAGTACATAAACATCAAAAAAAGGTCGGGACAGGGCCCCGCCATACTAGTCAATACATGTCCCAGCTATACTGACCAAATAGGCAACTCCGGAGCGGGTGGAGTGCAGCAACACCTTCCGCTGAGCTGATAGCCTACTAGGAGGACTGTCAACCTGTCTATCGGAACCTGCGGGCATGAAACGCAGCGTCCCCAGTCAAAGGGACGTTAGTACGAATAAAGTACCGAGTATGTAAGGCAGAAAAGCATAACTAAGAACAGTAATGTAAAGAGAGGTCTAGGAGATACAACCTGTAGCATCTGGGTGCTTCTAAGAAAAAGTAACATGAAATGCATGATACATATATACACTGTAACGGCCCGACCGGTGTTCTATGTTCTGTATGTAATTGTTTGTGGGGGCTACGTACGTACTAAGTGACGAGAGTCTGTACGTAGCGGCTATTATTGTTATGTCCGGGTAGTTAGGCCCCACATCATGTCCTGTGTTCTTCTCGTATGAATTATATGTTATGAAACCTTGTTGTACGTAGTTCTGTTTCTCTGAGATTTATGGAATTTAAATAACATAAAATGGAAATTTTCTTACGGAAAATAATATGAAGGGATTTGATATAAAAGAAATTGTTTATGGAAGTATTATGGAAAGAAAAGAATATTGTGTGTGCATGTGACCGCTTCGCACTTTACATTCCGAGAGCGGGGTGTGATTTCCCCTACTCTTATGGGATCGGGCCGTACGCCACGGCGGATTGAAAGGTAATTGTATATAATCGAGTCAGCACACGAGTCACAGGTATGATTCGCGACCGTGGGGAGCTTTATAATCGAGTCAGCACACGAGTCACAGGTATGATTCTTGATCGTGGGGAGCTTTATATTTAATCAGTATAATCAAGTCAGCACACGAGTCGCAGGTATGATTCACGATCGTGGGGAGCTTTACGACCATTCCGTGTTTATATACTACCTTACGACTCCGGCCGGTTGTCTTATCCTTGTGTGCGTATGACTATCTAGTTCTATTTCATTTATATTGGCCCGACAAATTCTTGGGAAAGAGGAAGGTATACATTGTTGTTTAGATTCGGTAGTTACTTGGATGTTCTGTACTTGACATGTATTTACTACTTACTGCCTCCCATGTCTACTGCATTTTGTTATATCCTGTTTTATATTATTGTTGTTGGACCTTAGTGAGTATCGAGTCGACCTCTCGTCACTGCTTCTTCGAGATTAGATGGGATACTCACTGGGTACATATTTATTTAATATGTACTCATGCTGCACTTTCTTTTCCTCTGTATTTGACTGTACAAGTCCGGAGGCTGGTATTTCGAATTATCAGGCCGGGGCTAGGTATTGACTGACTGACTATACTTCACGGTGAGCTGCTCCTCTTGGCGACTTCCAGGCAGCACCCTGGAATTTTCTTTTGTCATATTCTCTGTCTATTTCATTCAGACTGAGACTCTGTATATATTTTAGTCATTATAAATTCAGTAGTTGCCCGTGACACTCGTGACACTAGTTCCTGGCACACACGTAGTGTATATTTTGGGTTGTTGGTTGTACATATGTTATGTGACATGCCTATTGGTGGATTTTCCGCACTTGTAGTTCTATTTCACCTCACCCGCCATTATTATGTTTATATCTATTTAAAATTGGTTAAAAGATGAAATTTGCGTAGCTAAGAATGGTAACACTTAGTGTTTCTATATTGGTTGGCCTAACCTCGCTATTGGGCGCCATCACGACCTGAATCGAGATTTGGGTCGTGACATACACATAATCTTTTAAAACATCCGCCTCTGTGGGCATCATCATCATCATAGAACATTCGCCTCTGTGGGCATCATCATCATCATATCATACCCGGCCTCAAAGAGGACTCGGTAAACCCAACTGATCAGTGGTTGCACAATAGGTGCCATACCCGGCCGATTATAGCGCGGCTCGATAGAGTAAAGTAGATACATATATAATGCATGCTGGACTCATGGAATCATGTTCTAAACCTTTTGGAGTAACATAAGTTCATTGCCTCTTCGATTAACATTATGGACATCATACCATCAATATGAACTTCACTAGATTCAAGGATCATACATACTTTCTTAGAGTAGATTCGTTTTGAAATAGTGTAATGTGTACGTTTGTTTCACTTTAGATCATGCCAAAATAAAAAAGGAAGTGCCTTAACATACCTTTTCAATCTTCTATCCAATCGTGAACCAAGCTCAATATGATCCTCTTACGTCTACAACGAGAACCCGACTTCATCATCATCATATAAGCATTGCAACTCTCATATTTTCAAAACCAATATTCTACAAGAAAACGGACAGCACCTCCCCTGTTTTAACTACATCCCATATGCTACATAAGGTCACCAAACAACCCAAACAACAACAATATAATTCACAATAAGCTCTCCGATTAGTTCAACAATCATTTTGAGCGGCAAGCTCGATTGGAATCTGTATAACCCATATCACAAATTATAGGCTTCTTACATTAACTTAACAACATCATTAATATTATAATGAAGTAATTCATCAATGATTTTATCCTTATATCGTATATTTATATCAAATGAAACAATCCACAACTCCAGCTTTCTTCAATTGGCAACTTCATTCACTAGTTCATGTCTAATACAACCATTTAACTTAAAATACATCAATACAACCTTAAGCACCTGCAAGAACATAATATACACACCTACTAAAGTAGCGTCAAGTTGAAATCCAAGTTATATTTATCTTACAACAACCCTCAATTGCAATACAACACCATAGAAGTGACTTAAGTTAATCCAAGTATTATCTTGTAGTTTATTATCCTAACAACTTAACCAACATACAATCAAGCTTAAGCACAATTAGTAGGATGCTATACTCATATTAACCAGTAGAAAAAACTTTAAATTTCAGAAAAACACAGCCCACAACTATCCTCAATGACAACACAACCTCAAAGAGGTGTTATTCTTCACTAGAACTAACTTTTGATGTTGAAATATGGTGTAATCCATTTGCAAGACTTGAAATAACCTAGGATTGATATGAAACCATAGGAGGGTATTTTACAGAATATAAACCACTTAAAACAACATCCCACACGAGCTGGAACCACCCAAAAATCAGCAACAACAAGAAGAACAAGAAACTTACTAGCGCGACGAGATACCCGACACTTGATGTGTGTTGTTTGCCCTTTCTTTGGGTCTTGGATCATGAGAGAAACTTGAGAGAGTGTTTTTAGGGTTCTAAGGTATGAATATATTGAAAATAAATTACTAAAAACGGGGTTGAGGCATCTTATATATATCCATATGTCTCAAACCGCCTATGTGGGTCCCATAGAGAGCTGCTTGGCGCAGTCTCGCTAAAACGCGAATATCTCTCTACTCCGATGTCGTATAGACGAACGGTTTAATGAGTTGGAAACTANAATATATTGAAAATAAATTACTAAAAACGGGGTTGAGGCATCTTATATATATCCATATGTCTCAAACCGCCTATGTGGGTCCCATAGAGAGCTGCTTGGCGCAGTCTTGCTAAAACGCGAATATCTCTCTACTCCGATGTCGTATAGACGAACAGTTTAATGAGTTTGAAACTAGACCCATAGAGATTCAATTTGGTTGGTAGATCATCCAATAATTCCAAGTATATTGGAAGAAAATATCAGTTACATTTGACCTAATTTTCAGCANGTCATATGACAAGAATAACTCATAGCATAACCTCCTTATCATTTAATGAACCATAGTCTCACCCTAAAGTACATGTTGTAACATTCCAAACTCGTCGACTTTCGACGAAACTTATTTTCTTCAATTGGTTTAGCTTCTAGGCTTTCCAATCCTATTGGTACTCGTTATTCATGATCTTAAATATTCGTAACTTCCAAGGTAACATTATTAACTTACTATATATTCTTCCAAATATAATCTTATTTCTGAGCTTACATCAATTGACTTATGATGTACGAAAACATGGGGTGTAATAGAGCTACTATGATTGGTGCACTCACTAACTTCTCTTTCAGCTCCTCGAACGCTTTAAGACAAGCATATTCAAACTTGAACGACACATCCTTCTCTAACAACCTGCACAAAGAGAGGAAATTTTTGAGAAATCCTTTATTAATCGGCGATAAAAACCTGCATGTCCCAGAAAACTCCTAACTCCTTTCACTGATATCGGTGCTGGCAACTTTTCAATTACTTCCACCTTAGCCTTGTCAACTTCCAGTCCATCTTTGGACACCTTGTGCCCCAGCACTATACCTTCACGTACCATAAAATGGGCACATTTTCCCAATTCAGTACCAGGTTAGTCTCCTCACACCTAGCAATCACTTTAGCAAGATTGGTTAAGCATTCATCAAAAGAAGGACCAAACATAGAAAAATCATTCATAAAGACCTCCACAAACCGTTCCACCATATCGGTAAAAATAGCCATCATACACCTTTGAAAAGTCGCAGGTACATTACACAACCTGAATGGCATTCTCTTAAATGCATAAGTTCCATAAGGGCATGTAAAACTGGACTTTTCTTGATCTTCCATGGCAATAGCAGTCTGATTATACCTCGAATAGACGTCAAGGAAATAATAGTATTCATGTCCGTCTAACCTGTCAAGCATTTGATCAATGAAGGGGAGGGGGAAGTGATCTTTTCGTGTAGTATTATTCAACTCCCTATAATCTATGCAGATTCGCCAACCAGTCACAGTCCTAGTTGGGATTAATTCATTTTTTTTATTCACTGCAACAGTCATACCTCCCTTTTAGGTACACATTGAATAGGGCTTACCGACTTACTATCGGAGATAGGAATACTATACCTGCGTCGAGCCACTTAATCACTTATTTTCTTACCACCTATTTAATGATTGGATTTAGGCGGCGTTGATGCTCCACGCTAGGCTTGTGTCCATCCTCCATGAGTATTTTGTGCATGCAGAATGCAAGGCTAATATCCTTTATGTCAGACATTGTCCAACTAATGGCATGCTTGTGTTCCCTCAACACCCTTAAGAGCTTCTCTTCCTGCAATTTAGACAAAATGAGACGAAACAATCATAAGTAAAGTGTTAGAACTTCCCAAATATACATAATGAAGATGGGATGGTAAGGGTTTAAGTTCAAGTTTTGGGGCTTCCTCAACTGAGGGTTTAGGGGGCGGGCCGATTGGCCTATCCAGAGGCTCAAACTGGGATCCTTCTCTTATGTATTAGCAAGATGCATGTAGAATTTGCAACATCTCCTCATGCTCTTCTTCAAGTTCCAAGTGATTGAACAACATCAATTCCTTTTCTAGTGCATCTTCAATAAACGCATTTGTCTCCACGGCTGGTTCATTTATCTCCACCACAGAAATCATGGTCAGGTCCTCGTAGGCAACTGAATGGCTCGATATACATTGAAGACTGCTTCTTCATTGTCCACCCTCAAGATCATCTTACCTTCCCGGACTTTGACAATTTCATCTCTAGTGGCCAAGAGAGGTCGTCCCAAGATGATAGGAACTAACTCATCAGCCTCGTAGTCCAGGATGATATAATCTATAGGGAAAATAAACTTCCCAATCTGTAGTAAGACGTCCTCAATTACCCCCTCAGGATAAACATAAGATCTATCAGCTAACTGTAGCATCTTCGTGGTGGGTCTCGGCGCCCCTAAGACTAATTGTTTGAACACTGACAATGGCATCAGATTGACACTTGCACCCAATTACACATGGCTCTACCCGCATCAATTTCACCAATCCTCGCGGGGAAGGTAAAACTACCCGGATCCTTGAGCTTTTGTGGAAGCTTATATTGAATCCTGGAAGTGAACTCCTCCGTAAGTGCGACGTTCTCTAACTTAGTTAACCTCCTCTTATTTTCCATTATATCCTTAATATAATTTGCATATTTTGGGACCTCACGGAGCATGTCCACCAAAGGGATGTTCAAGTGTATCTGCTTCAACATATCTAGAAATTTGTGAAACATGAAGGGTGGCACCCTCTCTGATATGTTCTCAGACTCTGTTTTTTTCTCTCATCTACCTCTACAGGTTTTGGCACTCTTCCTTCTTCGAGCCTAGACTGCTCATTTTTCTTTTTAGGCACTTCTACTAATTCTCTCCCATTTCTCAACGTCACTGCATTAACTTGAGGATTTTTATCTATGTTGCTTAGGAGAGCTCCAGCAGGTCTATTTAAGGCTGGCATGTGTGCCGGTTAGGCCCGGGCCCGTGAGCCCAAATGGGTAGTGGGCCTAAACGGGCGTAACCGTTTAAGCTGGGGACCAGGTGGGAGTAAGCTGCTAAGTGGGTCAGTCCAGTAAAAAAAGCCCGCAAGACCGGGAACGTTTGGGCCCGGGACCGGCTTCTAAGTGGGCCGGTTCAACCGGTCCTAAACGGGCTAAAACAGGCCCAACGGCTATTTTTTATTTAAAAAATTAATTCCAGAATTGTTTTTTGCAGTTAGAAAAGTTTAAAAAATAGTTGTTGGCCTGCAAAAATAGTTGTTTGCTATTTCTAAAATAGCCATTTAACCCTCCCAACTTTGATTTAACCCCAAATTTTTTATAATTACACTTTTTTTCTATTTTTAACTATAAATACCCCCTCATTCTTTTATTTTTCTCACAAAATCATCAACCTCTCTCAATCTCTCTCTAATTTTCTTCTATAATTGCTTCCTTTATTGTTGCAATTTCTGAAAAATTGTGAAGTTGGTGAGTTGAAGTATTCAAGTCTTCAACGATATATAATTTTCAACGAGTTGTTCATCAATTCGGTAAACTCGTTCCAACTCTTAAGTTTTAAAATTATAGTTTTGTTTTTTTTACTTTGTATAATTATAATTAAGATGGCCTATTCTTTGAAAAAAAATATTTAGTAAAAGTAAGGGAAAATCCAAGATTGGTGAATCTAGTGGCCAAGTCGTTCCTCCTCCACTTCCTCCGGCTCCCCGACCCAAACATATTACCCGTCCTACACCTGCTATTCTTGATAGCGGTAATACTTTATTATAATTCACCTATTGTCAATTTTACCATGATATTGCACCAGGTGGACAATTAAACCATGAATATATGAATGCTCTTGATGGTAATCCAACTATTGATGATAAAAATATAGATTTTGATGAAATGCAACCGGATGACGATACGCCCACTAGTCTTGTTGTTGAAGTTAACCCAACTGATAATAATCCAAATGATGCCCCGTCTGACCCTCCTATTACTACCCCTACTTTTTCTAGACAGCCTTCTAAAGGGAACGAAACATCTCTTGTTTGGCCATTTTTTATTCAACTAAGAGAAAAAAATAGTGCTAAGTGTAAAACTTGTGGCAAAGAGTTAGCTTTTAAATTTGTTGGAGGTCGAGGGGGACGGGGAGTTTGTCTAGACACATATTGATACACCCTAAAGATAAAGTCAAATTTCTTCAAATGTAAGATGCGGTCAAGGGGACAAGTGTACCTAGCCAGGTTGACCCTAGTACCGGGTCAAATCAATTTCAACCGAGAATTAACATTGTTACCAGTGGTATTTTATATTACGATCCAAGAAAAGATCGTGAAGAATTGGCAAAAATAGTTATTGTTATGTGCTTACCCTATAGTTTTCCTTCTAACTCTCACTTTGTGCATTATATTAGAAAAGTTTTTAATCCTACTTATAAAGGATGGCCTCGTACAACCGTAAAGAGCGATATTTATTAATATAAACATGAATATGAATAATATTTCTGCTATTTATTTACTCATATAAATTGTCGTGTTGCTATTACTACTGATATTAGTAGAAGTGATAATGATTATGATTATCTTATTGTTACCAGTCATTGGATTGATGAGGATTGGATAATGCAAAAGCGCATCATTGCTTATAGAATAATTAGTTCACGTCACACATGGCAGTTTATTTCTAGCACGGTTACGGATATTTGTAGATATTTTTGCATTAGTGATACAATAATATCAGTTTCAATGGATAATGCTTCTAGTAACACTAATGTTATAGCCTTGCTTGCCACTACACTAAATCCTGCATTTAGTAATATTTTTCATGTCGGTGATGGTATGAAAATTTTAAATGTTGAAATTGAAAAGGTTAAAATGGCTCTTAACTGGCTTTTTTATTCAAACCATAGAAGTAGACTTAGAGAATATTTTAAAAGATGCGATTAATTTGGCCTAAGAGAAAAGATTCCTAAGCCTTGTCCAACTAGATGGAATTACATGTATGAAAGTTTAGTTGTTGCATATGAATATAGAAACCCCATAAACTCAATGTTTAATGCTCGTGTAACTGATGATGATGAGCACCTTACAAATCAGGATTGGGCTAATGTTAAAATGCTTGTAAATTTTTTAGAAAAAATTCATATTGCTACAAATAAATATTCTGGGCAATATTATCCTACTATTTCTAATTGTTTAGTTTATATTGCAGAACTTGCAAATTTGTTTACTCATTTTTCAGAGGGTGGGGTAATTTATGAACTTGCTATTAATTCTATGAGACAAAAGTTTAAAAAATATATTTTCCCAATTCCCCCTATTTATGGTATTGTTGCCTTGTTAAATCCTACTATGAAATTAGGAGGTCCTCAATTTTGGTATGAAACTGTTTATAATGGTTTATCACTTGAAGATAAGGAATTGTCTCCACTTCCGGAAGCAATAGCCTCAATTAAAATAAATGCTCAAACTATTTATAGTGCTTATCAAATTGTCTTAGATCATGCTAGACCAAATGTTCCAACTCCTACTTCTTCTAGTTCTCTGTGATGACCCAAAAGGTCATCATAGATATTTCCAGCTAAATCTGTGTTTCGAGGCCTCGAAAGCCTCCGTTAATCTCACCTTGATATGTGTGCGCAGCCCGCGCAGGTAGCCGGGAAGCTTCCATGTGAAAAGTTGTTAAAGATGGGATTTTTTTTTAAAATTGAATAATTGAATAAAGTTGACTTTGGTCAACATTCTTGGTTAACGGACCCGGACCCGTGATGTGACGGTCCCGGAGGGTCCGTAGGAAAATATGGGACTTGGGCGTATGCCCGGAATCAAATTCCGAGGTCCCAAGCCTGAGAAATGAATTTTTAAAGAAAATTAATTTCAAGAAATAATAAAGGATTGTGAAAATGAGTAATTATGTGAAAGCCGTGTTACCGGGCCTGAATTACGGTTCCGGAGCCCGAAACAGGTTTATTATATGTTATTTGTCCTATCTGTGGAATTTGGTGTAAAACGAGCTTGATTTGATTGGTTTCGGATCCAAATGAAAAAAAAGGGAGTTAATGAACTTGTGGGATTTCTAAAGAAATTGAAATTTGGCTTGAGAGGTGATTTTATGTTCCCGAGGTCCGAATGAAATTCCGAGACCGGGAATAGTTCCGTTGTGTCATTTATAACTTATCTGCAAAATTTGAAGTCATTCCGAGTGGTTTAGGCCGGTTCGGCGCGTTGAAGTGAATTCTAGAATTTCAAAGTTCTTAAGTTTGATTAATTTGGTTTTGGGGTTTGATTTCGAGTTCCGTTGTTTTTTTTCATGTTCCGAAAATTCGAGCGAGTCCGTTTCATGAATACAGATTTGTCGGTGCTTTTGAACGGGGTCCCGAGGGGCTCGGGTGTGTTTCGGACCCCCGGGAGCTAAGTTGGAAAAACCAGAAAATCTGCTATCTGGTTTCCTTCTCTACGATCGCAGAAGATGGATTGCGATCGCGGAGAAGGATTTTGCTGGGCTTGTGATTTTTCACTGCGATCGCAGAGGTCTGGATTCCACACCTTGGCGATCGCAGCCTGTTTCTTGCGATCGCATTGAGTCGCGTCTAGGCCGGGTGAGTTTGTTCTTCGCGATCACAGGACCCCTGCCGCGATCGCAGGCCTCTTGTCGCGATCGCAGTGAAGGAATCACTGGGTAGTGTTATTAAATACCGGAATTAGCCTCATTCCACCATTTTCATCTTCTTCCTCAAGATTTTAGAGAGCTTCTCAAAGAACCTTCCTCCATTAAAATTGAGGTAAGTAAATTTTATAGTTTTATTAGTTTCAAACACTAATTCCTAGTTAAATTCACTAATAAATCATCTAAATATCATAGAATTAGGTAGTAAATTTTAGGGTTCTTGGGTATTTTGGGATTTTTCCATGTTAGGCCATGAATTATTGCATAAATTACATAACTTCGATCCTTAGACTCCGGGTAATTGATTCCTTCATGAATTTTCGAAAATCCGAACGTGTGGGCCCGGGGTCGAATTTTAGTATTGTCGGAGGAATAGTAGGAAATGTATAATTTGGCTTGGGAATTGGTTTATGGAGTACTTATTAATGATTATAAATCCATTATGTCTAGATATTCCCGATTCGGAGTTGAATTCGAGAGGAAAGGCCGTGATCGAGGCTTGACCTGCATTTTCTTGGAGCCGAGGTAAGTGTTTGGCTTAACCTCAGCTTGAGGGATTAGGTATAGAGTCTTACTTGTTATGTGAAACTCATGTCCAACGTATAGGCGTGGTGACGAGTGCCTATGCGTTGCGGTCAAGCATGCCCGTGAGTCATTTGTGATGAAACTTACTATGTTCTTAATTTTCTCCGCCCTGTGAGTAATTGGTGAATTAAAAGTGATACCTTGATGTTGTTTCATGACGTGGAGAGTTATTGAGTGATTTATTTCAGTTGAGGTTTACACTGTTGAATTTGTAATTCTGACGCGAGGTTGGGTATAGCTGAGACACTTGTCGGGCATTTGTTGATGTTGTAATTGATGATTTCTCCTTGCCGGGAATATCGAATTGTATTGATGTATTTCTATGCACTTGGGACTTCTTAGTATTGACTTTCACTTTATGTTGATGATTTGTGTTATTATATATGCACGAGGGGACATTCCGTGCCGAGTGATTGTGAGTATACGCACGAGGGGACATTCTGTGCTGAGTGTTATTATATTCGCACGAGGGGACATTCTGTGCTGAGTGTTATTATATATGCACGAGGGGACATTCTGTGCTGAGTGATTGTGAGGTTATGCACGAGGGGACATGTCGTGCCTTTTGTTGTTCATTATCTATTGAGAAGTTGAATTCCTGTCTTTACTTTTATATTTCCGCTATTACCCTGTTCTACCGTGCTA
>ML254930.1:0-54521 GCA_005239495.1 Nicotiana undulata
CCGCGATCGCATAGCACTAATTTCGCCCAGTCATTTAATACCCCAAAACAGAATACTAAGACGAGATTTCTCATTTTTCCACTACCTTCTTCTTCTCCACACCTCCTTTGGCCTTTTTTGAAGAGCTTCATCACCTTAGCTTCATAGGTAAGTGTTCTTAACTCCATTTTCTTCCATTTTCACCAATCAATATTAGATTCTAGGCCTGAAAACATAGAATTAAAGGGTAGGAATTGGGGTTTTGGGTAGAGTTAGGGCTTTTTGAATTTTTTGGAATTCAACCTCGTTTTGGGGCCGAATTTCAAAACAAATTGTATATTCGGGCTCGTGGGGGAATGGGTGATCGGGTTTTGGTCCGAACCTCGTGTTTGGACCAAGCGGGCCCGGGGTCGAATTTTAGAATTTTTGGAAGAATTATTTGGAATTCTATAACTAGGCTTTGGAATTGAATTATTGCGTAATTATTGATGTTATTGAGTCGATTATGTTTAGATACGATCATTTCGGAGTCGAGTTCGAGAGGAAAAGCGGTGTTAGAGGCTTGATTTGAATTCTTGGAGCCGAGGTAAGTGTTTGCCTAACTTTAGCTTGAGGGAATAGGTGTTGAGTCGTATGTGCTACTTGTTTCTATCATGTTCAACCTATAGGTGAGGTGACGAGTAACTATACATTGTTTTTCAAGCATGCCCGTGAGTCGATTTTGGTGTATTACATGTTATTGCTTCGATATTCATTGTTTTATGAAGTAGATTCATTTGGGAAGTTGTTTATTTGCTGAGAATACTTGATTAAGGAATTGTGATAAGTTGTTTCAGTTGAGGATTGATTTTGTTAAGTATATACTCGTATGAGATTGGTTATAGCTAAGTCCCTTGCCGAGCGATATTGTTTTGGTTGTTATCCTCTTGCTGGGTGGTTATGAAATGTACTTCCAACAGGTGATTTCCTTGCCAAGTTGTTGTTGATGTTGATTGGGTGAGAAAAAGTGTAAAGCACGAAGGGTGATGTCGTGTATTCATTTCATTCATTGCATTGTGAGGAAGAGAGTAAAAGCACGAAGGGTGATGTCGTGCCATGTTTTTACATTTGAAAGCACGAAGGAACATGTCGTGCCGCTTTATTTATTTATTGCATGGTGAGGACTAGAGTAAAAGCACGAAGGGTGATGTCGTGTACTTGTTTTGGTAAGGATGAGAGTAAAGCACGAAGGGTGATGCCGTGTACTTATTTGTTTATGTTGTTACTTCCTGTTTACCTTTACTCTTCTATATTGTTGTCTTGTTCAGTTATTCATTATTATTCTCCTTGTTTCTCCCATTATCTGCTCCCTTCCTTGCCGTACTTAAATGTTTATTTCCTGTTATTTCCCTGTCATATATTGTAGAACTGTACAGGTGATTTGTTGTTGTCGTGTCTAGCCTCGTCACTACATCGTCGAGGTTAGGCTCGGCACTTACTCAGTACATGGGGTCGGTTGTACTGATGCTACACCTGCACTTCTTTATGTGATGCAGATTACGCAGCCGGAGCCAGTGGACACTGACAGAGGGAGTATCCTTCAGTTCACACATGCGACATCGAGGTAGTCCCGCAGACGTTCGTGGGCCTTGGCGTCACCATCTATCTTCTCATTTTCTGTCTTATTTTGTAGTTCCAAGACAGTTGTACGTAACTATTTCAGACCATTGTGTTTAGTAAACTCATAGACTGTTCGTGAGGTTGTGAAACCGGTTTCTGGGGTTGTTTTTACGGAATTTTTTATGGGATGTCTATTCTAGTTCTTGAACTTTCATATTACTTCCGCACTGTTATTATAAATGCTCTAGTTAGTTTTGGTTATTCAATAGTTAATAAGTTAATTTAATCAAAATGTTGGCTTGTCTAGCGGGTTCAACGTTAGACGCCATCACGGCATGAAGGTGGGATTTCGGGTCATGACAATTGATATAGGAGCGTATAACAAAACTAACTAGTATAACATAATTCATGTTAAAAAATTATACTTGTAACTTTCTATACAACTTAAAGTAAGTAACTAATTTTCACTAGATTTGAATAAGTAATAACAAATTTAGATAGTATGTTTGTATTTGTGTACATTAATAACTAGTTACACTCAATTTAAATAAATAGAAAAGTTGTTAATGGTCTAGTATGTGGTTCACGACTTCGAATTGCATTAGGGTAGCTGCTAGAGAGGTCTTAGGAGTCACGAAGGGCTCTTTTGGGTGTCATAAAGGGGACTGGTGGTAGAATGGAGATGTTCAAGGTAAAGTGGAAGCTAAGAAAGCTACTTATTTGAAGCTAGCAGAGAGTACAAACGAGATGGAAAAAAGGACTTATCGGGAGTGTTAAAGGCAAAGAAAGAGGCAAAGTTAGCAGTTACGACGGCTAAGAATACGGCGTTTGCTCATTTGTACGAGGAGCTCAGGGGCAAAGGCGGGGACAAGAAGGTGTACCGGTTGGCCAAGGTTAGGTATAGGAAATCCCGCGACTTAGACCAAGTCAAATGCATCAAGGACGAGGATCGAAAAGTGTTGATGGACGAGGCACTTATTAGGAGAAGATAGTAGATGTACTTCTATAAACTGTTGAACGAGGAAGGGGATAGACGCATTGTGTTGGATGAGTTAGAGCACTCCGAGAGTCGGCGGGATTTTGGGTACTGTAGGCGGATTACGATAGAGGGGGTAGAAGGGGCGATGCGTAAGAGGTGCAGGGGCAAAGCGACGAGGCCAGACGAAATCCCGATGGAATTTTGGAAGAGCGCGGGGCGGGCAGGTTTGGAGTGGCTCACTGGGCAGTTTTATATTATTTTTAAGACAAAGAAGATGCCCGAAGAATGGAGGTGGAGTACGATGGTTCTGCTTTACAAGAACAAGGGTGATATCCAAAATTGCAACAATTATAGGGGTATCAAGCTGTTGAGTCACACTATGAAGGTTTGGGAGAGGGCGGTGGAGGCCAGGGTGAGGAGGTGCGTGTCTATTTCCGAGAATCAGTTTGGATTCATGTCGGGGCGTTCGACAACAAAGTGATTCATCTGGAAGGATATTAGTAGAGCAGTACAGGGAGAGGAAGAAGGTTTTACATATGGTGTTTATTGACCTTGAGAAAACATACGATAAAGTCCTGAGGGAGGTCCTAAGGAGGTGTTTGGAGGTTAGCGGCATTCTGGTAGCGTACATTAGGGTGATTAAGGATATGTATGATGATGCTAAGACTCGGGTGAGGACGGTGGGTGGTGACTCGGAGCGTTTCCCTGTGGTGATGGGGTTGCACCAGGGAGCGGCTCTTAGCACATTTTTATTTGCCTTGGAGATGGATGTACTGTCGCGACACATCCAAGGGGAGGTGACTTGGTGCATGCTATTTGCCGATAATATAGTGTTAATTGACGAGGCACGTAGCGGAGTTAACGCTTGGAGGTGGAGACAGACCTTGGAGTCTAAAGGTTTCAAACTGAGTAGAACCAAGACAGAATACTTGGAGTGCAAATTCAGTGACGGGACCCATAATGTAAACGTAGAGGTTAAGTTTGATGCTCAAGTTATCCCCAAGAGAGCGAGTTTTAAGTATCTCGAGTCTATTATCCAGGGTAACGGGGATATTGACGAATATGTCGCACATCGCGTCGGAGGGGGGTGGATGAAGTGGAGGCTCGGTGTTTTATGTGATAGGAATGTGCCGCCAAGACTTAAGGGTAAGTTTTATCGAGTGGTAGTTCGACCGGCTATGTTGTAGGGGGCTGCGTGTTGGCCAGTCAAGAACTCCCACGTGCAGAAGATAAAAGTAGCAGAGATGAGGATGTTGATATGGATGTGTGCGTGTACCCGGAGAGATAGAATTAAGAATAAAACTATATGTGACAGAGTGGAAGTAGTCTCCGTGGAGGACAAGATGCGGGAGTCGAGGTTGAGATGGTTCAGACATGTTAAGAGAAGAAGCATTGATGCTCCCGTCAGGAGGTGTGAGAGGTTGGCCATGGAAGTTTGAGAAGAGGTCGGGGTAGGCCTAAGAAGTACTGGGGAAAGGTGATTAGACATGACATGGCCCTGCTTCAGCTCACTGAGGACATGACCCTTGATATGAGGGTGTGGAGGTCGAGGATTAAGATAGAAGGTTAGTATGTAGTTTATAGTTGTTCACCGATAGTCTTAGTAGCATGAATGTCCCTTCATATTCTTAGATTTTTATTACGTTATGTGGTTTTGTTCGCCTTAGGTATTGTATTCCCTGTTGCTATTATTTGGTACTGCTTATCCTTTATCTCTCCCTTTTTCTTCTCTTCATTATTTCTTCCTTCATTGAATTCCTCTTCTTTTCCTTGACTTTCATGAACCGAGGATCTACTGGAAACAACCTCTCTACCTGCATTAGGTAGGGGTAAGGTCTGCGTACAAACTACCCTCCCCAAACCCCAGTTGGGATTAAACTGGGTTTGTTGTAATAAATATCATAATCTAATTAAACACTAAATCTAAGAAGTTAATATAATTGAAATAGGAGTAAATAACAAAACTAAAGGACGAAAAAAGTTATAAGAATATAATATATTATAGAATAACTTTATTTCATGTAAGTTGAATTTTTTATTTTACCTAGTGTAAACTATATATTTAATCTTTTGTATTTTTCATAGATAATTTTCTTACTTATTTTTATTTGTTAGTCCTTACATTTCTCTTATTTATGGTATTTGTATTAAGAAATAAAAAAGAAACAAATATATACATTAAAATAAAAAGGAAAGGAACAAAAAGGCTAATTGGCCCGAATCAAAATCTTCAAAATCTAATAAAAGCTTCAACAGAGAAAACCTATTTCTTTCTTTAACAACGCCTCCTCTCTTCACGTGAACAGAGAAAACCAACGCCTTCTTTCATTCTAGGTATGTTCATGTTTCTATGTCTTAGAATTTTTCAATCCCCATACACCTACTTGAGTTGAATTTTTAGATTTATGTTCTAACAATTTGATATATGTTGTATTGTGATAGGTATTGAATGGAACCTTGAAGATTATAACGTAATGTTCGGAGGTGGGAAGAGTCACAGTTCGTCGAAAAGACTTTACATAAATAAAATAAAAATCCTTTCAAAAGTTTTTTAAAAAATATACAGGTTTATTTTCTTATTTTGTTGCTCTGAATTTTCCCCTCTTGATATAAGCTAAAAAAATCTCGTAAAAGAATTATCTACAAATAATTTTTCTCTCTTTGAACTTTACTAGCATTTTTACGAATCAAACTTGCATCTTTGTATTAATGTTTTTTTTGGCTCGCTCATTATTTTGTGCTAATTATTATTTCCTTTGAATTTACGGGATGTATTTTAATCTATTGAATGCAAGAAGATCAAGGATTCAACCTTGATGCAAGAGTGAAATTACTTCATCCTTGACTGCATAAGATCATCTGGTGGCAACATCTTCAATCCCTATATCAATTACTTAGAACTTAGTTTTATGTTGATGTGGAGCCCTTCATAATTTTATAAATATAAATTATAGTTAAATATCCTACTGTACTTTAGATAGACAATTGTATATTTGAGAATTAAATTTTGAAACTATTTAGATTTCAATTTGTATAATAAAGTGATATTTAAAATTTATTACTGTGTGGTTCTACGATTTGATCAAAGATGTGTGGATATTAAATATTTGAAAATTTTCAAAACGTTTAGTGAGGTAACACAGGGAAAATGGCAATGCATAGGACAGAAAATTTTATTTAGTAATTAATTTTTCAAAAATAAAAATAAAATTTCATAAAAATATAGCCACCAAATAAATTATATTACAAAAATTTAATCATGGATATTTTGACGATTTATAGCTATGAAATTATGGGTTGGTAGCTAAATATAAATACTATAATACAAATCTAATATGTGAGCACAACTATATATTTAAATTTTGTGCCTAAATAAATAACATCTTTTGCCACAGTATATCTCTTTGTGGCTAAAGTATAGAAGATAGCTACAAAATTGATTTATCGTGGCAAATGAATAAAATCATTAGCTACAAATATATATTCATCGTGGCATAATATTTTATTTATATAGCTACGTCACAAAAATTCTTGTAGCAATAAGTACTCATCCTTAGCCACAAAATGTTAGAGTTTGTAGCTAACTTTTAGTTACGCTACTTCTAGCTATGGATGCTACGAAAGAAATTATTTGTCATGACCCAAAATCTAACCATGGTCGTGATGGGCCTATCGTATTACAAGGCAAGCCTATTTTCCAATATATTACTACCAATTTTAATTATACGAATTTAACAAAACATTGCCAAAAATTTAAAATTCTCATAACTAAATCAACTCTAAATATAATAATATAAGAATACAGAAACGAGCCCCAAACATCAGGGTGTCACTAAGCCATGAGCGTCTAAATCTATGAACTAAGATATATAAACTGTCTAACTGTCCAAAATAAGAAATGACAAAAGGAGTAACAAGGTCCGGCGGGCACTAGCAGCTACCTTGCAATCTCCAAAGATAGCCGCCCTGAACTCAACGTCGTCGCGCTCTATCTCACCTTGATTTGCACATAAAGTGCAGGGTGTAGTATGAGTACAAACGACTCAGTAGTAACAGAAATAACTAAAGAACTGAGCAGTAATGACTGTTTAACCAAAGAATTAGATCCCTTGACTAATGCTATTTTTAGGATGAACACGAGTTTCTGATAATCAAGAAATAATGATAATTACGAATGAGTAAGTAAATATATAATAATAAGACGCACAAAAAAGTAAAGTGTATCATGTTCGTAGTTCGGATGTCCCTTATAAGTTAATTTTTATTCCCTTATATAGGGAATTCTTCGGTATAACGTCTTCCTCTTGCAATGATAACTCATTAATGACTAATTATTACATTAATGTAACGTTACAAAGAATAACTGTAATTGTTGCGTGAAGCTTGTGTAACGTGTGGATCATTAATTTAAGATCTTTGAATCTGCCCGTAGCTCTGTCCGGATTCATTCTGACTGTGTCTCTTCCTTGTCTCAATCAGATTGAGTTTCCCGTAGCTGATTACCCTGTAGGTATGCACCTCCTTATAGAATCATGTCCAGCTGTCAAGTTTCCCTTGGTCCACGTAACTGGCTGAGTCATCAAGAATTATCATACGTGTGAAGCTCTTTTTTTTACCAATACAGATAGTCCCCCCGCTTACCATTTGTTTATCGATTAATATTTGGTAAGTGGATACGTATTTATGGCGGGAATATTTTACCGCCGCTTTACTTCGAAACGTTGTATCTTTCTTTGAACATAGACTTCGCTTGTCACTTCCATTTAATGCTTAATCCACGTGTCACCTTCGGGTTGGTTCTGCAATTACTTGACGTCTTTTAGGGCTTTTTGCGGTTGCATCAGTCACGAAGTGACACCTTCAATTATGACTTTCACATCATTGTTTTTTTTTTCATTTTTGACGGTTGTCGTCGAGTATAAATGCCCCTTTTCATTTTTTTACTTTCACGAAAAACTTTCATTCTTTGTTTGTGAAGAACTTTTTCCTTGTCTTTGTAAATATGTCTTCTTCGAACCAACCTAAGGGAGTGATAAACGTTGACGATTTGACCCCTTCTTCTGCTCTGACGCGGAGCCGGAGAGGTGGTAGATTGAGGAGTTTAGTTTCTACTCCTTCAAGAGGTTCTTCCTCTTCGCAGATTACTTCTCCTCCTTCTGCTAGGTCTTTAATTTCTCTGAGAGTTAGGGCTTCCAGATCTTCGTCTAGAGGTAGAGAACATCACGAACCTTTACGCGAACCCCGAGTGGATGAAATCATTCCTGCTGAGTTTACCTTTGCTAGGGATATTCAGGTCCTTACAGATTAGTCGTCATCCCTTGATAGTGATGATAGGTACCCTACCCTGATCACCGAAAGTTTAATTCCTCTTGTTCGCAGGGACTATTTTTAGGAGTCCGATTTTCCTGTCATCGTTCTGAATGGCAACCAAAGAATAACGTCTTACAAGATGGGGTATTTTTTTGCTTATAACTACCCTTTTACCTTAGGGTTTAGACCACCCATTGATCCAATTATCATTGAGTTCTGTCGTTTTTTCGATATTTGCTTGGGACAATTCGGTCCTATTTAATCATCTTATTCACCTTTATTCCCCGACGTTATTTCGTCAAGGTATTTTTACTCTGGCTGCCAGGAGTAAAAGAGTGTTGGTGACCCCTGATGATGATAAGGATAGAGGTTGGTACCTTCGGTACGTTGTTGTGCCTACTGCTGGTTTAGTAGGTGAAGAAAATCTTCCCTTCCCCGAGAAGTGGAATCGTGCATGCTTTTTGCTTTAAATGTTTTATTAACATTGTAGTTGTTTCTTCTTTTTTCATCAATCATGGGTATTGTCGAGAATTTCTTCGGTATCCGTGGTTGGGTAGAAAAGCTTTTTTCGATTGCTCCGTTGGAAGAAAGGTCTTGGAAGTACTTCTCCGGGAAGTACGGTTGGAAAGTGAAAACTCACAGTAAGTGAAACTTTTGTTTCCGCTTCTTTCCTTGCTCGAGTCTCTTTGTTGTTTTACCCTTTTTCTTTTGACAGGGTTTCCCGCTCGTGGGGTGTCTGTTGCATCCGTTCCCAAATTGTCCCTGGCTCATGCCTAGGAAACTATTTCAGGTTCTTCTTCTTCGAAGAGAAAGGTTGGTGGGTCTAGGACCTCAGAAGAAGAAGAGTAGGAGGAGGGCACTTTGGTCCATAGGTCGCGCAGAAGGAAGGTGATCTTGGACGAAGAGTCTACACCCGTGCCTGAAATTGGACTTTCTGCCTCCGAGGATGCTACCCCCTATCCCGTGCATGATTCTGTTGATCATTTGTTTCGTGAAGGCTTTGGTCCCGTAGGTGATGAAGTTCCCTTGGCCTTTTTTCCTCCTTCTTTCAGTGAACTCCCTTCTAATGCTCCAGTTATTCCTCCTGCTTCCGTGGCTATTTCTGCTCCTAGTGTTGTTGTTGCTCCTGTGGCTTTTTCGACTCCTTTGTCCGTGGCTCCTACATCTGTGCCTGCTTCCGTGCCTTCTGTTAGAGAAGTAGGGTCTTCCAGCAGGGAGATGAGGCAGGTGCTGATAGAGGTTCCAGCTGATCGGAGTCTCTTTAAAAAGTCTGGCTAGCCTGATGTGTGGTTGAAACCCTTGATAGGCCCGATAGAGAGAGCCAAGCTAGACAGTCATAGTTCCCTTACATGGGCTAACGAGATCGTGCATACTTCTTTAAAGGTAGAGTGCATTTACTTGCATTTCATTCTTGTACATGTATTTACTGTATCTAACTGGTTATCTTTTTGTAGATCAATCTTATAGACACAGAGCTTATGAGGAGGGTTTCTAACACGGAGCAAGAAATGAAAGAGTGGCATGCCAAAACAAATAACTGGAAGGGGAAATATGAAAGCTTAAGGCTCGACACGGAGGCTTTGGAAGAAGAAAAATGTACCTTGGAGCAGTTGGTGAGAGTCATGGCAGCGAAGTTGGCAGTGGAGAAGGCTTCTTCTAATCAAGCGGGAAAAGATAAGAGTATCCTTGAGTCCTCATTTGCTGAGCAGTTGTCTCGTGCCTCAAAAGAAGTTAGGAGCTTGAAAGCCTTACTGGACCAAAATGAGGAGTATTCAGGCGAGTTGGTGCAGTCACTCACCCAGACCCAGGAAGATCTCCGCAATTACTTAGATAAAATTCGATTCCTGGATAGATCTATCGCACCTTTAAGGGCCGCCAAAGATGTTGTTGAGGCTGAGAGGGAAGGGCTGAGAGCTGAAGTTATGATATGGGAGAAGGATTACGAAGCTCTTGAAGATGCGGCAGCTGTCGATGTTAGTTGGGGCGTACATGAATTCACGCCTCGACACATTGATTGAAATGAGTCGAGAGGATTTCGACCTTAATGCTGAAATTGCTAAAATCAAGGAAGCCATGGAGAAGGCTCAAAAAGGTCAGAATCTCTCTTCACCTGAAGGTGAGGCTCCTGCTGTTCAAGTCTCCTCATCCCAAGCTGCTCCTGCTCCCTCTGCCAGTAAAGAAGTCAACCTCCTTCCGATGAAGTTTGAGAAGTTGGTTCCTCCCTTCTTCTTTTTGGTCCCAATTGGTGGTTATCCCTAGTCCCATCGGGGGTAAATTTGGAACTCTTAAAGTCCCCAACTGATAACTTAGGGGCACCATATTGTATAAACACTATAGACAGCTAAGTATAAGTTGATACTTAGTTTTTACTTAGCCGTTTTAATATATATATGCAAGTATGACTTTTGTTTTCCATTGAGTTTCTGTTTCACTCTTCTTAAGTCTTTTGCATGCTTTATTTTCGAGGTTTTAGTTTTACCTCTGAGTTTTGCATTAAAATGCTTTAGATTATCCGCACCTTTTCGTAGTTGGTACGATTTTGAAAGAGGGCCCTTTTCTTTTTGATCGACACTTAATTAAGAAGACGTCTCAACTTCATAATGGTGTAATAATGCAATAGAGAGATAGAAATTTTTCACATGTTTAAGAATGTTTTGAAGAAAGTTTTTGTTTGAACTTTCACAACATTTTGCATGTGTTTGATTATCGTCTAAAACTCATGTTGCAACTGTTTTCTTTGAACATGTTTGATATATACTTGTATTTCGTAATTGTTTTTCTTATGTAACAAATTTTTCGAGTTAATACATGAGAATAACTATTTTTCGTTCGTAACAGTTTTTATAAAGGTAGGTTTTTTTACCCGTAACTATTTTTATTGATAACAGTTTTCAATAATCACGAGGGAAATGCTTTTTTATCCGTAAATATTTTATTCGATAATAATTTTTCAAATAACTACAAGGATTTTGATCTTTCATCCTTAACTGTTTTATTTGATAACAGTTTTATATACAAGGATTTCGTTACTGATTTTAGTTACAACAGTTTTTTGAATGAGTACAAAGATGATGATCTTTTATCCACAATTATTTTTAGTTACAACAATTTTCTTTTTGAATAAGTACAAAGATGTGCATTCCTTCCTCGTAGCTAGTATTTTTCCTTTTAACCTGAACATACATTTATGAACATGTTCGAAGGTTTTATAGATCAGGCTTTCTGTTTTGAGTCTTTGGCTCTTTCGATTCTGCTCGTATCACTTGACTTGTTGGGTAGATGGATCTTCAGGCTCGAGCTTTGACTTTTTGATAGTCTTCTTTGCTTCGTCTTTGCCTTCCATACTGTATAGTCCCCCAAGTGTTTGAGCTTTGAAGGATGAAATCTCGAGCACTTGACTATTCCTTCCTTGTGGTCCTTTTCTTGAAAAGGAAAATGTACGTGACTCGAAGGTATATAGTTTTTAGATGATGACTGCTTAACCCTTTAAAACGTCCATCAGAAAGTGTAACCCTAGACCAGGAATTCAGTTACTTCCTCGCGTCTTTGCAGGTTTAATATCATTATCTGGTGATGGGTTAGCTTTATGCCTATCATCTAAAATGGTTAGTAAATTTTTTAACTGTACAAGAAGAAAATCGAACGTGTGATACCTGACCGGGGGT
Organism: Nicotiana undulata; assembly: GCA_005239495.1. NCBI lineage: Eukaryota > Viridiplantae > Streptophyta > Magnoliopsida > Solanales > Solanaceae > Nicotiana > Nicotiana undulata. The sequence continues at coordinate 11,533 of ML254930.1, forward strand.
ATTCCTTTTCCTTAGAAATAATACTTCTTCAAATGGATGGCATTCCAGCTTGTTGGTAAGATCCTGCCATCCATAGCTTCCAGCTCATAGGCGCCCTTTTCCGCTATGCCTCGGACTTTGTAGGGTCCTTCCTAATTTGGACTTAATTTTCCCGTACCAGCTTCTTTGGTTGATTGAAAGACTTTCTTGAGGACGAAGTCCCCAATCTTGAAGTATCTGAGATGAGCTTTACGGTTGTAATAACGCTCTATGATTTGTTTTTGAGCTGCCATCCGTATTAGTGTTGCTTGTCTTCTTTGTTCGAGAAAGTCCAGATTGGTCCTTAATTCGTTGTTGTTTGCATCCTCCGTGGTTGTTGTAAACCTTATGCTTGGTTCGCCAATCTCCACAGGTGTTAAGGCTTCTGAGCCATAGACAAGTGCGAACAGAGTCTCTCCCGTGGCTGTTTTTGAAGTTGTTCTGTATGCCCATAGTACCGCTCGTAATTCATCAGACCAATTTCCCTTGGCTTTCTTTAGCCGTTTCTTTAGGTTGTTGATGATGACTTTATTTGTTGATTCAGCTTGACCATTAGCCACGGGGTGATACGGCGTTGAAGTAATCCGTTTGATTTGCCAGCTTTTGAAGAATTCTGTGATTTGCGTGCCTATGAATTGTGGGCCATTATAACATACGATCTCCTTAGGTATTCCAAAGCGGCATATTATGTTTCGCCATAAGAAGCTTTTAACTTCCTTTTCTCGCACCTGTTTGAAAGCTTCCGCCTCTACCCATTTTGTAAAATAGTCGGTTAGCACGAGTAAGAACCGTACCTTTCCTTTAGTTGCGGGAAGAGGTCCCACGATATCCATGCCCCACTTCAAGAATGGCCATGGTGATATTATTGGGTGCAATAGTTTCGCTGGTCGATGCATGTAATTGGCAAATCGTTGGCATTTATTGCATTTGGATACGAAGCTCTCAACTTCTTCTTCCATCTTAAGCCAATAATACCTAGCTCTGGTAATGGTTTTGACCAAGGATCTCGCCCCTGTGTGATTTCCACAGTGTCCTTCGTGGACTTCTCTCAATACGAACTCCTTTTGATTAGGTCTGAGGCATTTAGCTAGGGGACCTCCGAACATCTTGCGATATAATAAGTTACGAATGAGGCAGTACCGGGCAACTTTTCGGCGAAGTGCTTGAGCTGATTTTTTGTCATCAGGTACGGTGTCATTCTGCAAAAAAAATTAAAATTTCGTTTCTCCAATCCTAGGTTAAATTATTGAAAGTTACCTCATTTTTGTCCTGGTCTATTGCTAAATGAATAGATGGACGACAATTGCATTGTCTTTGTTTGTAACTTCTGTGACTGCTGCGAGGTTAGCCAATGTGTCTGCTTCCGCATTTTCTTCTATAGGTATTTGTATAACCTTCCACGTTTTGAATTGTCTCACGAGATCTCGTGTCTTCTCTAGATATTGTTGCATCCGAGTATCCCGAGCGATGTAAGTTCCCTGCATCTGATTTACTACCAGTTGGGAGTCGCTCTTGATTACGATTTGCTCTATTGAGAGTTCTCATGCCAGTTCTAGCTCTGCAATGACAGCTTCATACTTTGCTTCATTGTTAGTTATAGGATAACATTTGATAGCTTGTCGTGTATTTTCACCCATGGGTGATATTAAGACTATGCCTAAGCCGACACCTTTTACATTGGAAGAACCATCGGTAAATAGGGTCCATAGAACCGGATTAGCACCGTTAAAGAGTTGTAACTCTTTTTCCACTTCAGGAACAATGCTATTATTAAAATCAACGACAAAATCAACTAAAATTTGAGACTTTATCGCAATCCTAGGCTGATATATTATGTCATGCTCGCTCAATTCTATGGACCACTTAGCTAATCTTCCTGATAGTTCTTGTTTATGCAATATATTACTCAATGGATAAGAGGTCACAACAGTGATTGGATGACATTGAAAATATGGCCTCAACTCTCTAGATGCCGTGATTAGAGCTAAGGCTAATTTTTTCAAATGTGGGTATCTAGTTTCAGCATCTAGTAATGTCTTGCTTACATAATAAATAGGAGATTGTTTACCTTTATCTTCCCTTACCAATACTGCACTTGCAACAATTTCTGCGACGACAAGGTAGACGTACAACTTCTCCCCCTCTTTTGGCTTTGATAGCAACGGGGTTTTTGATAGATAAGCCTTTAGATCCTTGAGAGCCTGTTGACACTCTTCAGTCCATTCGAACTGATTTTTCTTTTTGAGAACTGAAAAGAATTTAAAACTTTTTTTGGAAGCCCTGAAAATAAATCTTCCTAAGGCTGCAATTCTTCCTGTTAATCTTTGAACTTCTTTTTTGTTTGTAAGTATATCAGGTATTTCTTCTATAGCTTTAATTTGAGCAGGATTTACCTCTAGTCCTCTATTTGATACAAGGAAACCCAAAAAATTACCTGATTCCACGCCAACAGCGCATTTTTCTGGATTCAATTTCATATTATACCTGCGTAGAATTTCAAAGGTAATAGAGAGGTGCTGGAAATGGTCTTCCGCATGTATTGATTTTACCAGCATGTCATCGATGTAAACTTCCATTGTCCTCCCCAGATGTTCTTGGAACATCTTGGTTACTAACCTCTGGTACGTGGCTCCGGCATTTTTCCAGCCAAAAGGCATGACTCTGTAACAATAAGTCCCCCTGTTTGTAATAAAGGGCGAGTGCCTGATCGAATTGATCAGGTCATGTAGGAACAATGTTCATGTCTACCGGTCTGTTAGGATGCCTCAAGTTGTTTCCTCGTTTGAGGGGTCCATTTTAATTTGATTGTAATCGGAATACGCATCTAGAAATCTTAACAATACATGACCTGCAGTGGCATCAATCATTTGATCTATATGTGGTAATGGGAATGAATCCCTGGGGCATGCTTTATTTAATCAGTGTAATCTATGCATACTCTCCATTTACCATTCTTTTTAGGTACTACCACAGTGTTAGCTAACCAGTTAGGGTATGTTACCTCACGTATTGAACCAATTTTCAAGAGATTTTGTACCTCTTCGTTAATCACTTGGTTCTTGAACGGTCCTTGCTTCCTTTTCTTCTGCTTAACATGTACGAATGATGGATCTTCATTTAGTTTATGAGTCATCACTTCGGGTGGGATACCTATCATATCTGAATGGGACCACGCAAAGCAATCTGCGTTAGCCTTTAAATAATTAATTAACTTACCTCTTCGACTGGGGCTCATCCTTGTGCCTATATGCACTTGTTTTTTTAGGTTTTTGTTCAAATAATGGAATAGCTTCGAGCTCTTCTGTTATTTTGATGTGCTCGTCTTCTTCTGGTTCTTGAATGACATCTGGTCTGGAATCTACATCCATGTGATTTGATTTATCTTCCGTGGTAACTTGGTTTACCTTCTCATGACTATCTTCTTTTGTACTTGTTCCAACAATAGCTTCTTCCGTACCTGTTTGGGTAATAATTGTTTCCATACCTGTTTGGTCGGCAACTTCTGCTTGGGAGATTTATCTATCTTTTGATTATTCCGTCTCTACTTTTTTGTTATAATGTACCACAAAATTTATATTCATAGAGGTTTGCTGATCACCCCTAATCTGTTGGATTCCCCATACAGAAGAGAATTTAATTACCTGATGTAATGTAGATGGTACTACTTTCATGTCGTGGATCCCTGGCCTTCCCATGATTACGTTATAACCCATGTCAGTATCGATGACTTGGAATTTGGTGTTTTTGATTACTCCCTCGGCATAAGTGCTAAGTTCAATTTCTCCTTTGGTTATAACCGTAGAGTTATCGAACCCTGATATGGCTCGTGCCTTTGGGATCACCTGATTTTCCAAGAGAATTTCTTCCACGACTCTTAGCAAAATGATGTTGATTGAACTACCTGGATCAATCAACACTCTTTTAACGTCAGTGTCATGAATGAGTAAGGATATTACCAGAGCATCGTTGTGGGGGAGAATTAGTCCGCCGAAATCTGCATCATCAAAGGTTATATTGACTGCGTCCGGGTTTTCTCGAACCCGCTTTCCTTGTGTAATTGTGAACTTCGTGGCTGTTTTGCAAACCACTCCGTTTACTTCTTCACCTCCTGTTTAACCAAAGAATTAGGTCCTTGGACTAAAGCTATATTTAGGATGAACATGGGTTTCTGATAACCAAGGAAATAATGATAAGTGAGAAAGAGTAAGTAAAAAGACAATAGTATGATGCACAAAAAAGTAAAGTGTATTGTATTCGCTGTTCGTATGTTCTTACAAGTTACATTTTATTCCCTTATATAGGGAATTTCCTTAATATAACGTCTTCCCCTTGCAATGATGGCACATTAATGACTAATTATTACATTAATGTAACTTTACAAAGAATAACCGTAACTGCTGCGTGAAGGTTGTGTAACGTGTGAGTCATTAACTAGAGATTTCTGAATCTGCCCGTAGCTCTGTCTGGATTCATTCTGACCGTGTCTCTTCCTTGTCTCAATCAGGTTGAGTTTCTCATAGCGTATTATCCTGTGGGTATACTGTGTCGTGCCTCTTTGCTCTGCACCTCTTTATAGAATCATGTCCAACCGTCGTGTTTTCCTTGGTCCACGTAACCATCTGAGTCAGCAAGAATTATCATACGTGTGAAGCTCTTTTTTACCAATACAGATAGTCCCCCCACTTACCATTTATTTATCGATTAATATTTGGTAAGTGGATATGCATTCATGGCGGGAATATTTTTCCGCCACTTCACCTCGAAACATTGTATCCTTCTCTGAACATTGGTGTCGCTTGTCACTTCCATTTAATGCTCGAGCCACGTGTCACCTCCGGGTTGGTTCTGCAGTTACTCAGCGCTTTTTGCGGCTGCATCAGTCACGAAGTGACACCTTCAATTATGACTTTCTCATCATTGTTTTTTCCCATGTTTGCCGGTTGTCTTCAAGTATAAATACCTCTTTTCCTTTATTTACTTTCACGAAAAAACTTCTAACTTGTCTTCTTTATTTGTAAAGAATTTTTCTCTTGTCTTCGTAAATATGTCTTCTTCAAACCAACCTAAAGGAGTGATAAATGTGGAGGATTTGACCCCTTCTTCTGCTCTGACGCGGAGCCGGAGAGGTGGTAAACTGAGGAGTTTAGGCTCTACTCCTTTAAGAGGTTCTTCCTCTTCCCAAATTACTTCTCTTCCTTCTGCTAAATATTTAATTTCTCCAAGAGCTAGGGCTTCCAGATCTTTGTCTAGGGGTAGAGAACATCACGAACCCTTACGCGAACCACGAGTTGATGAAATCATTCTTGCCGAGTTTACCTTTACTAGGGATAGTCAGGTCCTTACAGATCATTCGTTATCCCTTGATAGTGCTGATAGATACCCTACCCTTATCACCGAAGGTTTGATTCCCCTTGTTCGCAGGGAATGTTCTTGGAAGTCTGATTTTCCTATCATCATTCCGAATAGCAACCAAAGAATAACGTCTTACAGGACGTGGTATTCTTTCGTTTATACCTACCCTTTTACTTTAGGGTTTAGACCTCCTGTTGATCTAGTCATCATCGAATTCTGTCATTTTTTTTCAAAATTTGCTTATGACAAGTCGGTCCTCTTGTGTGGCGGGTTGTTGCATGTCTCAGATGTTTAGCTACTTTAGCCTCAGTTCCTTTTACCTTTAATCATCTCATTCATCTTTATTCCCCGACCTTATTTCGTCAAGGGATTTTTACTCTGGCTGTCATGAGTAAAAGGGTGCTAGTAACCCCTGATGACGATAAGGATATAGGTTGGTACCTTCGGTACGTTGCTGCGCCCACTGCTGGTTTAGTGGGTGAATAAAATCTTTCCTTCCCTGAGAAGTGGAATCGTTCACGTGAGTACATTTTAGCTCACATTCGTTATTTTTCTTCTTTTTGCTTTAAGTGTTTTATTAACACCGTAGTTGTTTCTTCTTTTTTCAGCAATCATGGGTATTATTGAGAATGTCTCCGGTATCCGTGATTGGGTAGAAAAGTTGTTGTCGATTGCTCCGTTGGAGGAAAGGTCTTGAAGTACTTCTCCGGGAAGTACGGTTGGAAAGTGAAAACACACGGTAAGTGAAGTTTTTGTTTCTGCTTCTTTTTTTACTTGAGTCTCTCTTCTTCTTTTGTTGTTGTTGTTGTTTACCCTTTTTCTTTTTACAGGGTTTCCTGCTCGTGGATTGTCTGCTGCATCCATTCCTAAAATGTCTCTAGCTCAGGCCTAGGAAATTATTTCTGGTTCTTCTTCTTCGAAGAGGAAGGTTGGTGGGTCGAGGACCTTAGAAGAAGAAGAAGAAGAAGAGGAAGGCATTTTGGTCCATAGGGAACGTAGAAGAAAGGTGGTATTAGACGAAGAGTCTACACATGTGACTGTGTCTTCCGTGCCTGATATTGAACTTTCTGCTTCCGAGGATGCTACCCCCTCGCTCGTGCATGATTCTGTCGATTATTTGTTTCGTGAAGGTTTTGGTCCCGTAGGTGATGAAGCTCCTCTGGCTGTCTTTCCCCCTTCTTTTAGAGAACTCTCTTCAAATGCTCCGGTTATCTCTTCTGCTCCCGCGGCTATTTCTGCTCCCATTGTTGCTTTGCCCGTGGCTTCTTCAACTCCTCAGATTTCATTGCCCGTGGCTTCTTCATCTCAGCTTGCTTCTGTGCCTTCTGTTAGAGAATTAGGGTCTTCCAGCAGAGAAATGAGGCAGAAGTTGATTGAAGTTTCGGCTGTTGGGAGCCTCTTTAAGAAATCTGGCCAGCCCGATATATGGCTGAAGCCCTTGATATGCCCAACAGAGAGGACCAAGCTAGATAGCCACAGTTCTCTTACATGGGTCAATGAGATCGTGCATACCTCTTTGAAGGTAAAGTGCATTCTTTTGCATTTCATTCTTGTACATGTAATTATCGTATCTAATTGATTTCCTTTTTGCAGATCAATCTTATAGGCACAGAGCTCATAAATAGGATTTCTAACGCGGAGCTGGAAATGAAAGAGTGCTGAAGCGGGTAACTGGAAGGGGAAATATGAAAGCTTAAGGCTTGACATGGAAGCCTTAGAAGAAGAAAAGTGTACCTTGGAGCGGCAAATGAGAGTCATGGCAGCGAAGTTGGCAGTTGAAAAGGCTTCTTCTAATCAAGCAGGCAAAGACAAGAGCATCCTTGAGTCTTCATTTGCTGAGCAGTTGTCCCGTGCCTCAGAAGAAGTCAGGAGCTTGAAAGCCTTACTAGAGCAGAAGGAGGAGTACTCAGGTGAGCTTGTGCAGTCACTTACCCAGACCCAGGAGGATCTTCGCAATGCCTTAGATAAAATTCAATTCCTGGAGAGGTCTGTTGCACCTTTAACCGCCACCAAAGATGTTGTTGAGGCTGAAAGGGACGGGCTAAGAGCTGAGGTTATGATATGGGAGAACGGTTATGAAGCTCTTGAGGAGGCAGCAACTGTCGATGTTAGTTTGGCGTATATGAATTCTCGCCTCGACACATTGACAGAAATGAGTCGAGAGGGTTTCGACCTTGACGCTGAAATTGCTAAAATCAAGAAAGCCATGGAGAAGGCTCAACAAGGTCAGAATCTCTCTTCACCTGAAGGTGAGGCTTCTGCTGCTCAAGTCCCCTCATCCCAAGCTGCTCCTGCTCCCCCCGCCAGTGAAGAAGTCATCCCTCCTCGTGATAAAGTTTAAGAAGTTTGGTTACTCCTTTTTTCGTCTCAATTAGTGGTTACCCCCAGTCCCATCGGGGGTAAGTTTGGATCTTTTAAAGTCCCCAACTGACAACTTAGGGTCACCTTAATGTACAAACAATATATATGGCTAAGTATAAGTTAGTACTTAGTTTCTACTTAGCCGTTTTAATATATCAATGCAAATATGACTTTTGTTTTCTATTGAGTTTCTGTTTCACTCTTTAAGTCTTTTGCATGCTTTATTTTTGTTGAGGTTTTAGTTTTACCTCTGAGTTTTGCATATAGAATGCTTAGATTACTCGCACCTTTTCGTAATAGGCACGGTGTCGCATATAAAATGTGAGCCTTTTTGTAGTAGGCATAGTTTATGAAAGAGGGCCCTTTTTTTATCGACACTTAATGAAGAAGACGTCTCAACTTCATAATGGTGTAATAATGCAATAGAGTGATAGGAATTTTTCACATGTTTAAGAATGTCTCTGAAGAAAGTTTTTGTTTGAACTTTCACAACATTTTACATGTGTTCGATTATCGTCTAAAACACATATTGCAACTATTTTCTTTTAACAAATTTGATATACACTTGTATTTCGTAACTGTTTTTCGTATGTAACAGTTTTTTCGAGTTAATACAAGAGAATAACTATTTTTCGTTCGTAACCGTTTTTATAAAGGTTGGAGTTTTAACCCGTAACTGTTTTTGTTGACAACATTTTTCAATAATCACGAGGGAAATGCTTTTTCATCCGTAACTGTTTTATTTGATAACAGTTTTTCAAGCAAGTACAAGGATTTAGATATTTCATCCGTAACTATTTTATTTGATAACAGTTTTCTATATGAGTACAAAGATTTCGTAACTGTTTTTAGTTAGAACAGTTTTTGAATAAGTACAATGATGATGATCTTTTATCCACAACTGTTTTTGGTTACAACAGTTTTCTTTTGAATAAATACAAAGATGTGAATTTCTTCCTCGTAGCTAATATTTTGACTTTTAACCTGAACATGTTTGAAGGTTTTCTGGATCAGGCTTTGTGTTTGAGTCTTTGGATCTTTCGATTTTGCTCGTATCACTTGACTTGTTGGGTAGATGGATCTTCAGGCTCGAGCTTTTACTTTTTGATAGTCTTCCTTGCTTCGTCTTTGCCTTCCATACTGTATAGTCCCCCAAGTGTTTGAGCTTTGAAGAATGAAATCTCGAGCACTTGACTATTTCTTCCTTGTGGTCATTTTCCTAAAAAGGAAAAACCCCGGTATGTTATACTGTTTTGGTAAATGAGGTGACACGCATGCTAGGTGACGAGCGTGTGGGCATGCACCGATAAGGATTGTGACTTGGTTCGTCCCGTAGCGACTATTAAGCCGCGTATTCGATTTGAATCCTTACGATATCCTATATTTTAGAAATTTATACTTGTTTATGGGTTGTAAGCCATGTTTGGGGCCTTGTGCCGACCTGTTTAGACCCTCAGGGGTATTTTTACACTCTTTCTACACTATCCTGATAAAAACATTTGTGAACTCAGTCATGTTTACTACTTGTTGTTATTTTCACTGTTATCACACTATTTTGAAACTCTGAGAGGTATTTTGGGCTGGGTCTCTTGAGTTGAGATGAGTTGCCCGAGTGGCTTGTGAGGATGACTGAGTGAGGCCGAGAGCCGAGTATGTGAGGATAGTTATGGATCGGGCTACACGCCGCAACAATATATATTATTATTATTATATGGATGGGGTTGCACGCCGCAACAATATATGTTATATGGATCGGGCTGCACGCCGCATCAATATATATATGGATCGGGCTGCACGCCTCAGCAATGTAGCGTTTGGTCTGTAGGAGCCCCTCCGGAGTCTGTACACCCCCAGTGGGCGCAGTCGATATTATATGGATCAGGTTGCACGCCGCAACGTATGTTATACGGATCAGGCTGCACGCCGCAGAAATATATATATGTATTGGATCGGGCTGCACGCCGCAACGGTTATATGTATTCATGGTACCTGTTGAGTGAAAGTGATGAGTGTGAGCTTGGACTGTGCTAGTGGAGTCACGAGTGACTGAGAGACCCTATTCATGAGTGATATTGTGTCCGAGAGACTATAAATTGTGAGATTATTGTTTTTCACTCATTTTACACTGAGTCTCCTTAATAAACGCTAATTTAATGTTTTATGCAAGTTTAAATGGGGGAAACAGAGTTGCAAAGTATTTGAAAAAATGTGAACTTTTGATTTACTCTATTTGTGTTCACTGGCACCTATTTTTATGAAATTATGATTTTTAAATGATCATCACTACACTCAAGTTTTTAGTTACTTTGGTTACTTACTGAGTTGGCGTACTCACATTACTTCCTGCACCTCTGTGTGCAGATTCAGGTACCGGGCCAACTCGCTAGTTGATTTTCTCACGTGCTTCGGAGTTGATCCAGGATCGAGGTAGTTGTTCAGCGTCCACAACTTACCTTCCTACCTTTCCCCTTTCATAGACTTTAGTACTTTTGGACCTGTATTAGTAGTAAAGTCACATTTTGATACCTTGTATTTACTGTATTAGATGGTCATGACAGTTGACTCCAGAGGTCTGGGATGGTGTTAGAATTGGATCGTTTTGGTTATTATTTTGCTGAACTTGTCTTAAAAAGTAAACTTTTATCTGAATATGAGAATGTATGTTTATCTGAAACGGAAAATGTTGATTTCATTATGTTAGAGGGCTAACCTAGTTTCACGATAGACGCCATCACGATCCTTATTGATTTGGGGTCGTGACACTAAAGGGAGAGCCATAAAAAGGATCACATGTGATTATATTATATATCCAAACAACAACAACAACAAATAATCCCATAAATTGCAGTCTTGAAAGGGTAAAGTGTACACACAAATCACCCCTACCTTGTGAAGGCAAAGAAGTTGTTTCCGATAAATCCCGATTGAATAAAAAATTAAAAGAAGCAGAAACAACCAGTAGTAATAATAATAAGAAATAAGGTGATAAAATATGATAAAATAAAATTGTCTCTGTGTAACCTATAGGTCACGGATTCGAGTTGTGGAATCACCCACTGATGCTCGCATCAAGGTAGGCTGCCTACATGCAACCCTTATGGTAAGCCCTTTCTCGATCCTTCATAAATAAAGTTTTTAGCGGATAAAATTATATTACAATTAAACATATTAAACTTTCAATGAACTAATATTTAGAATTTACATCAACAAGGAAATAAAATAATTACTGAAGTATTGAAACTAAATAGTTAAGTCTTTGATTAACTAATAAGCGAAAAATCTAAATCAAATCTTTTCTAAAATTCAGAAATAAATTTTTTTAAGCTTACAAAACTCTTAGGGATTTATAAATTTTGTTTCTGTCAAAAAAGCATTACCGTGAAAGAAACCAAAAATAATAGAGTTAAATTAATTATAATATAACTTTAAGAGTAAAATTGATAAGATATACAAATTTGAATAATAGAAGATAGAATGTATCTTAGTGAGGTGTCAGTATTTTTTTATTTTTTATTTTGTATTTATAGCAATAAATGACAACTCTCTACATTATTTTTAGACTCATTTTCACTTGCCAATATTTTTCTAAGGGCTACGTGATCAATCTTTTCTTTTATTGAAATAGCTAAATAGGATCAACATTCATTATTTTCGAGAACTTATATATATATTTTTTTTTTTATAACTCAAACACATTATTTATATAATTTTTAAAAATTTATGTACTCATTAAAAACAGATTTTATAGTGAAAAAAATTATAATTTAAGTTACTCTCCTAATATTTAGGATTTTAAAATTAATTAATATTTTACTTTCTAAAAATTCTTAATTTCCTTATTTGAAGCAAACCGAATTAAGAAAATAAATTATTTTTTCGTTTCAAGAGCTTTGTGCTTTGCTCAAAGTCTTTAGCTAGCAAATTTTTGTTGCAAACCTATTTGCCATATTTTCTACATATTTTTCCCAACCAATGCAACTCAATTCTTATTACTTTATTAATTTTTGTTTTCTTATTTATTGTTACAAAAAAGTTAACAGTATAAAGATTTTTTTATATTTTTTTTGCAAGTACACTTAAATAATTTAAAATAAATGAGCTACCATAAGAATCTGAAAAAGTAAAGAATTATCCGCTAAGAATAAATAGTTAAATTTTTTGATTAACTAATTAGCAAAAGAATTCAATTCAATTGTACTATGTGATAGATCCTAATATTTAGCGGTTTATATTTATTTAGCGGTTCATAAATGCAATAACAACTTATTTATGTATGACTTTTAGATATATTTCTATATATGAGGTGTTTGATAATTTAACACTAATAAACATGAGTAGTAATATAATGCTCACAAGATATTAGGTTGGTTGCGAGTTGCGACAATACAAAATATATAGAGTTAATCTCTCAAAATATTATATCATTATCATCTAATTTTTACAATACAATAAACATATATAGTCCATACTTTTATCTAACCTGCTATGTTTTTAACAGAAATAATTTTATCGTAAAATGGTTCTAAGTATGGGTAAAAAATATCTATCTTTCTTTTCAAAATATATACAATAAATTAAGGGCATCAATGAAGACACATAACTTCTAAAAAGTTAGAATTGAGAAAGATTAGTAAAATAACATTCTTTAAATAGTATAACCTCTAACTATCTTTTTACCAAAATTTTAATTTTGTTTAAATACGGAGTAACTTGTGCTGTAATATTTAGTTCAAAATTTTTAATTAAAATTATTTTAATTCGATTAAAACACGATATTAATATTTATTTGCATGATGAATAACATAGTTTATCAATAATTTTTGTTATTGACTCAACAAATACGTGCAACGCATGTACTCTACGACTAATTTTACTATAATTATATTCCAACTTGGTAGGAATTAGGATAATTTACTGCTTATAAAACCAGGAATAGTTCCAGCAATATATTGGATGTACGGTCCCACAATATGAGAGCAGTCCATTTACAACCATTAAACATTAAAATTAAAATTAAATAAAGCAAATGATGAGAGAAAATATATGCCCCGTATTTAAATTGACTTGGATAAATAAATTTAGTTTAGGGTAGTAGTATATATTTAATCGCTAATAATGGAGTATTTCAAAATATAAAGTTTTTTTTTTTTTTTTGGGAAAAAGAAAAGATCAACAAGATTCAATATTTTCTTCTTCTTTGAAGATATTGAGGATTAACATTCACTGTGGGTTGTGGTGGAAGACATGTAATTCCTTTCATCAATTAGAGGTTTAGAGTGAGTCTTGGGTATGAAAAAAACCTTGTTAGGAAGAGTTTTGCCCTTAGATGGAAGTTACGCGTCGTGAATTCAGATTACTCGAGGCCTTAATGCGAATATTAAGTATCGAAAGGGAAAAAAAAAAAATGAACATTAACTGAACGTGTTTCAACTTAATTAAAAATGATGATCACAATAATGATAACTATATACTATAATTTAATTACTAAAGATATTTTTTTGAGAAATCAGAGAACTTACAAATTCTAGAACTGCATTTGGTTTGTTTAATTCATTTTTTAGATATGTTTTGAATCATGTAATATTTTCACATTGTTTGTAGCAAATTATATAATTATTATAATTGAGTTTCATAATTATTCGAAATGCTATATTCCTTTAAACTTAACACATAATTTAATTTTTTATTATTATTGTGTGTAGGTGTGTTCAAACCGCACAGAAAAGCCAAATCAAACCGATTAAAAAACTCGACTAGGTTTGGTATTGGGTAAAAAAAATCCGAACCAACCGACATATAAATATATAATATAAATATATATATATATATATATATATATATATATATATTAAGACTTTATATTGAATTTTATTTAAAAAATATTAAATTTTTGGGATCCTCTCATGTGTTAACCTAGAAATCGTACATTAACGAAAATTATTGTTAGACGACTAAAAAAATAACTATCATGTATTACTAAAAAATTCACCCATTAGAATATTTTAATAGATCGTATGTTTGTCAATTTTTTTAATATTTACTAAATTCACCTATCAAAAGTTATCTATAACTTTAACAAAGTAAGATTGGAATAACATTTACGTAAGAAAAAAACCCGAAAACCCTGACAAAATCGAACCAATCCAAACCGATATAATTGATTTGGTTTGGTTTTGATAAAAATCGAACCAACCCGGTCTATGTACACCCCTAATTGGTAAAAATTGCGCGGGGCGCCCTCTTTGGTCGCCCACATTTAACCTATACCCATATTTTTAAAATTATTTAACCTATACCCTAATTTTTACAACTTCAGGCGCCGCCTTCCAGATACATGTGCAAAACTTCAATTTATTTAGTGCTGAAATTTTTACAAATGAACTAAATAACTTCAGCATCTTCTGCTGAAGTTTTTGAAAAAACTTTATTGCAAAACTAATGAATCCAGGACAAAACTTCAGTTTATCTAATGCTGAAACTTTCACAAATGAACTTAATAACTTCAGCATCTTCTGCTGAAGTTTTTGAAAACGAACTAAATAACTTCAGCATCTTCTGCTGAAATTTTTGAAAAAACTTTATTGCAAAACTAATGAATCCATGATAAAACTTCAGCTTATCTAGTGTTGAAATCTTTACAAATGAACTTAATAACTTCAGCATCTTCTGCTGAAGTTTTTGAAAAAACTAATTAATCCAGGACAAAACTTCTTATTTAGTGTTGAAGTTTTTACAAATGAACTAAAAACTTCAGCTTATTTAGTGCTGAAGTTTTTACAAATGAACTAAATAACTTCAGCACTTCTGCTGAAGTTTTTGAAAAAGCCTAGAATGCTGAAGTTTTGTGTGATTGCCTTTGCTACTTCAGGCCCGTATGCCTGAGGTTTATGCGAAAAGTGGGTACGCTTGCAACTTTTTTACAAAGCAAATATAAATTAAAACGTGACCCAAAAAACGGGTATAGATACAAAAGGCCCCCTAATTGTGTGCTTGCATTGATATAAGTCGACAATTATGATTTCGTTAAAAATGTGATCTCAACTTTTGCGCACCGTGTAAGTACTAATACTAGTAAAACTGCAAAAAAGAATCTTACTATCAACTTAATAAAAATTAGACCCTTTTTATTTTATTTACAAATTCACAAAGAATTGTAGCGGCCATGACTAGATTTGCCCTCCCAGTGCTTATATACATAGATGGTGTGAAAAGATTTACCATCAGATTACTTAAAAAATAATTGTATATAATTCTCTATACAAAATTAATTTTTAATCTTAGAAAATGAAAAGAAATCTTCTCTAAAATATCACTCTACCTCTAGCAAAATACAAATGAGAATATGATATATAATATAGATGCGTAGTTCATTCGACTAAAATGAGAATATGAGATATAATATAAAATACGTGTTTTATTTAAATTAGATAAATTTGAATAAGCTTTATTTCTAATTTTAGCATTCGATTTCTTAAGAGACTTTAGGAGAATAAGCTATACAATGGATTATGGTTTACACAGAGTTGAAGAGAAATCTCCATGTGGTAGGTTCGTTAGATATAGTGACGTGTTAGGTGGAGGGGCTTATAAAGATGTGTACCTAGGTTTTGATCAACTTCAAAACATTGAAATTGCATGGAACCAAATTTGTTTTCATGGAGAAGATGGTGAAGCATTATTAAAACCCCCAGAAAAGTTGTTCTCTGACGCTGTTCTTTTGCAATCTTTAAACCATGAGAGGGTTATGGAGTGTTTGTCTTACTGGTTCGATTCCGAGGCTAAAACCCTAAACATGATCACTGAATTATTCCCTTCAGGCAGTTTGACAAAGTATATGTTGAAGAGTAATAATGGGAGTGGTGTTGATATGGGGAATATCAAGAACTGGGGTAGACAGATTCTTGAAGGTTTGAGGTTTCTTCATGGACAGAACCCGAAGATTATTCATAGAGACATCAAGTGTGACAATATTTTTGTTCAGAGTGGTGGGAAACAGGTTAAGCTTGGAGATTTTGGGTTGGCGATTCGTCTTATGGAAGGTGATTTTGCCAAAGAGGTTAAGGGAACCCCTCAATTCATGGCTCCTGAGTGCTATGATGGGGAATACAATGAACTAGTAGATATATATGCATTCGGGATGTGTCTTCTTGAGATGGTTACTGGTGAATATCCATATAAGGAATGCAACAATCAAGGGCAAATACTTAGGAAAGTGTACATCACTGGTGAAAAACCTGCATCTCTTGGAAAGGTTAAAGACTCGAGAGTGAAGGATATTATTGAGAAGTGTTTGCTTCCTATGTCTGTTAGGCCGTCTGCAGAAGAGTTGTTGGATGATCCGTTCTTTCTGTACAATGGTGGATCATCAACGTTGGACGCCTGTGGTCCTACTGCCAGTTTTGTAGTTAGTCATCCTTTCAAGAGGAATACAATGTTGTGCAAGGGATATTAAGAATTGATTATATAACTATTGATATAATGATCGGATTCTTTTCTAACCATCGAATGCTCTGCATATATATGTGACTTTCCGCAAGCCTGTGTAGGCGCGGAGTAATTGTGCCATTTCTTGGACAGATCTGTAGTATGTATGTAAATGGTATATAACAGAAACAAAAATTGTTATCACAAAGTAAGCTAAGATGTAGAAAATAGAAAAGCAACTCAACCAATATCATGAAATTAGCTTCAGTATTAAGGCTAGCAGTATCACAAAGTAAGCTAAGATGTAGAAATGATAATTTAACGAGCTACTTGTCGCGACAGCTGATGAGGTGGATGGTGTGATTGGTCCGGTGCCAAATACTCTCGATCCACTGGCATTGCTTATGTTCAAAATAGATGCATTTGTGCTGTAATATTACCAAGATTTGTCAGAATTTCTCTGTTAAAGAAAGAAGTAGAAGAATTAAGTTACCTTGTTGATGGATATTGACATGAACCTCTACCTGCAGACGAAAAAAGAACTTAATAATGTTGACGACATAATATAACTAAAGGAATTAAAAGAGTACAGTGTTCTCTTTAACAATTTAAACTTTTAAATGAGATGGTGACACATTTCAATAAGTAACACGTCATCAACGACATAGTACTTGACTAATAACAAATGTAACTAGCTTACTGGGGTCAGTGTTGGTAGTAGTAGCAGTGCCATCAAAATTGCAGCTATTTGGAATTGGATTTTTCTGGTAGTAGTTGTTGAATGCATACGAAGTGTGATCTCGGAGAGTGTTTGGTTTGTAGCAGCTGCCACCAGATTGAATTTCTGAGCAATCAGCACCACCATAGCCACAAGCATAGTCTAAAGCAACCTGCAGTTACAGCGAATCCAGGATTTAAAGTCAGTAAATTATAAAGTACGAGCTAGATATGCAATGTGTTCTTTTGAACTTGTTGCGCCTAGTCTAGACCCGCCCAGGGGCGGATGTAGCATTGGACCACTAGGTTCATCTGAACCCAGTATTACTGACGCGGAGCATAGATTTATATGTAAAAATCTTTTCAAATTTGCAACAAATTATAAGTCTGAACCCATAGCTTAAAAACACAATGAGCTCAATGCTAATAGCCTTTAAGGTTGAACCCGTAGAGCTTAAATTTTGGATCCGCCACTAACCTGCAAAGCAATTTGCGAAGCAGCTCGGCTAGCAATACACCAACTCGCGCCTGAAGACACCGGAGAATTGGCTATAGCAGGTGTCATTACTGAATTGGTCGGACCAGTGGGAGTCGAATCAGGATTTGAGATTGTTGGATTCAGGACAGGAGTAGATGTGGTAGGATTTCCTGTTGGAACTGTTGTTATAGGAGTTGTTATATCTTTTTGACTACTAGAAATTGTGTTAGATTTCTCAAATTTCTCCTCTACTTGGTATAACATTTTCTTCTGCTCTATGAATTCTTTTGGTGTTGCATTTGAACCTGTAAGGAGCAAAGGAACTTTTACTGACAAAACAAACTACTAGTTAAATGTGCATCAAAAGTTTATATTTGGGAACAAGCTATTGTAACCTTTGGGCGAACGGGAGCCTTGGAGCAACAGTAAAGTTGTATTCGTGTGACCTATAGGTCTCGGGTTCGAGCCGTAGAATAAGTCATTGATGATTGTGTCAAGGTAGGCTTCCTACATTACACCCCTTGGGGTGCGGGTCTTCCCGGACCCTGCATGAATACGGGACGCTTTGTGCACTAAGCTGCTCGACGACTATCGTAACCTATGGGGATGACATTTCTGCTTTTATGTAATTATGACTACTTTCTAATCTTTAGGTAATATTTACTGGACAATAGTTATCTCTACAAGAAATGTAATTGTACAACCCCACCCCACCCCCCACCCCACAAAAAGAAAAGCTATTATTGCTCGGCTTCTTCAAAAATATCGCCGAGTCATATTGAATCCTCGAAACAACAACAACAACAACAAACCCAGTTTGATCCTAACATGTGGGGTCTGGGGAGGGTAGTTTGTACGCAGACCTTACCCCTACCTAATGCACGTAGAGAGGCTGTTATATTGAATCCTCGAAAAGTAGTGTATTTTTTGGAGAATCCGACACGAGTGCGGCAACATTTTTGGAGAGTCCGTGCAACATAACTCAAAAGAACTAGTGGCTTGAATATCTAATTATGTGTAAAATGTGAAAAGAAATCTAGAATGGTTCTATTTAACTATGTTGTACGTACTCTCCAAAATATTGCCGCACCCGCGTCGGATTCTTCAAAAATACACAACTTTTTAGAAAATCCTACGCGCACCGACATTTTCGAAGAGTCCGAGCATTAGAGCTGTTTAACAGAGTTGAATTAACATATTGAGCGGCAACTACTACTTCCTAAGTTTGGCCTTAAACTTAACATGCAAATTTTTATGAATCAAAATTATAAAGCAGAGGAATAATAGAAGAATATAACAAAGAATAAGAAAATTGTGCAAATAAAAGAGACAAGGTTCATTTACCTGAACAGATACAAAGAAAACTGAGTTGAATGAATATAAGACTGCTGAGAATTCTTGTATTCATTGCTCTTAGTTTCCTAGGCCATGTCAAAAACAAGAAACCATGATTACCTTCTAGCAAAGCAGATGATTTAATTTATATACACAGAAAAAGAAAAGATTTTTTACGATATGAGTGTATTTTAACTTGTTGTAGCAGATGACTTGTCTTCTTTTTCTGATTATAGATTTCACTTTTTGTGAATGATTATATGCATTTATCATGCAGCTGATCTGATAGTATGAGATTCTTTTATATTGTCAGTGGCAGATCTATGTTGTGAGTTATGGGTGCTCAAGCACAGGGAGTCGACCCGACACCTCTTCGTCGGAAAATTATACTGTATAGCTCAATAATATTTTTTATAATATGTATATATACAATATAGTGACGCCTCTTGACTTCTTGGTGAGTTTATTTTTTTATATTTTGATTCTCTTAACAAAAATCATGGCTCCGTCACTGTCAAACACCCGTTACTTTTGGTGCCAAACACTATTATTTATAACGAAAAATTGATAATTTATACAAAATATATTAATTAAGCATCCGGTCTTAGTAGTAATTTTTTACATTAAAAATAATTAAACACGCATGATTTAAAAATTCTGGATTCGACACGGTATATTTTCGGTTTATAGAAGTTAAATTGATACCAATATCAAGCTGTACAAGCTAGAAAAAGAAGGTGCAAAAAGGGGAGAAGAAGTGGGAAAAGGAGAAGACAAGAAAGTGAAAGAGGGAATTGTTTGGAATTTAAGTGTGGGGTGTGAGTTGAAGTTAGTGATGATAGTAATGATGATAATATGTGTAATTTCCTCTTTTTCTCTTTTTTTAACATTTAACTTTATTCACTATTTCATAAGACCAAAGCAAGTACTTCCTCCGGCCTAAAATAAATGATGTTTTGGATATTTTCACACAGATTAAGAAATCCATCTTTTAACATTAATTAGCAATAAAATTGACAATATTAACCTTTACTATCTCACATAAACACTCCTAACACACGCTCCAATACTATTTACTCCAAGGGCAATGTAGGAAAAAAATAATTAATTCATTCTTGAAATCTGAAAAAATTACTTATTTTAGACCACAAAAAAGGCCAAAAAATCACTTATTTTGGACCGGGGGAGTACCTAATAATAACAAACTAACGGTTTCATTCCTGATTTAATAATTTTGGTTCGAACTCTCTCTCTAATCTCTCTCTCTATATATATATTAAAAGTTTGAATACTAAATAAGCATGAATAATTAATTTTGAATTCAGTGAAATAAATTGTGTTAGAATCCACTGCAATCACGAAACAAATGTAAAAAAAAATGTCAATTATACCAAGGGCGTCTTGAAAGTATACCGAATTTTGGGTGTGTTCTTTGCTTAATTAAAGGGCATCCTCCTTCGGTCATCTCGTTCACCGGTACTATCAAAAATTCTCATGCTGGGGCACGCTACAGTCTAACGACCCCTTTGTTGTGTTAAAAATTCTCATGCTCGTGCACGCTACGGTCTAATAATTCCCTAATTGTGTTGCATTTTGTGATCTTCCGCTTCAATCTGCGTTGTTCCCAAACTATAATTCGAAATAATATATTTTTGGAAATATTGTCAGGCTAACTTGCTTACCATTACACTAAAAAAAAATTGCTCTTAAAGGTGCTAAATATGGACTTTTGCAGTAGTTGCGGCTCTATTTATGACTTTTTTGCAATTTCAAGGAAGATTTTGGTCAAAAAGTGAAAATTTAAGCCTGCAACTGCTCCCACAGTTAAATAAACTATTGAAAACTAATAATGAGTAATCTAACCAAATTCTAGCTAAAGAACTACTTTTGATCAATCAATTTTAAAGTTCTTAGGGTCTGTGTATAAAAAATTATCTTTGTGGGGCTCCTTTGTAAGTTACTTGTTCACTATATTAAAAGTAGAGATTTATTTTTACTTGTCCAATTTGAAAAACCAATGGATAATTTACTATTTTATACTTATTTTACCGTTCTTATTAAGTACCGATCGGAGCTGATCGCCTGAATCCATGCAAATAGCGTTGACTATAACACACAGAACTATATTGAATTCCTATTTTATTTTCAATTCATTTTTCAACATATAATAAATAGGGGTGATATAGCAAAATTACTATGTTATTTATTGTTTCTTAAAGGGAGTGACCAGAGGCGGGCTCGGGATTTTTACGCGATGGAGAAACAATATTCTGATCAACCAATGCCTTCTAAAGATTTTTTTAGTGTTTAGAGTGTCAAGTGTTTTAAATTAACTATTTTTAAGATATATATACATATATAAAAAATTGTCGAAGCTTACGAAATCCGATAATCCACCACTATAACATATAGGCCCGCGTCTAGGGAATTCTTGAATATAAGGAGTACTTAATTATAAACTCAATAACTAAAATTAGATATAAAATTCATAAACATCAAATCCTCAGAACATATATGACTTAGAAATTTGAGACTAGTGTTTATTAGTGACTATTGTTTAATCATTAATGGGATCATGTGCACTTCTTTTTCCACAACTGAAATTCTTGATTCCAAGTAGAAAGGCACACATTTCGAGTTTTGGGGCAAAGACTGAGCCGAAAGGCGAATTTTAAATATGACCCTCAAGAATTTTGTGGTTGACAGGGGTATATGTGGAGCGGGTTGGTTCGAATTTTATCAAAATTAAATAAAATTGATCATATTGATTTAGATTGGTTCGATTTTATCATTTTTTGAATTTTTTGTTACTTAAATATAATTTCAATCATATTTTGTTAAAAATTTTATTAGTAAATATATGTTTAGTAACAATATAAAAAATTGACAAACATATTATTTATTAAAATATTTTTATGGGAGAATTTTTTTAATAACACATAATATTTATTTTTTGTCGTCTGAGAATAATTTTCGTTGATGTACACTTTCAAGGTTAACCGAATTTAATAGTTAAACATAAAAATCAATATGATACCTAAATAATAATAATAATCACTTCACATTCGAAAAAAATATAAGAATTTAATAGATCTTAACATATGATATAAATATGGAAGAACAAATAGATTGACGCATTTCAGTAACACTTGATAAGAAAGTTATCATACAACCCATTATTTAAGGTTAATAAATATGAAGTACTTCATATTTTATTAAATATTATATTCTGCAAGAGAATCCCAAATATTTCTAGATATTTTTTTTAAAGAATATTATATATAAAATTTTAGAATTGTATATAAAATTTATATACTTATATAACCAGTTTGGTTTACTCAATACCAAACAAAACCAAATCTAGTCCGACTTTTTAATCGATTTGGTTTGACTTTCGAATTGGTACGATTTTCTGGTTAGATTTGTAAACCCCTAGTGGTTATATGAAGGTCAACGAAATGAAAATGAAAATGGGAACTCTAGAATGCTCAGAGGAATTCCCATTTAATGTTTGATATATATATAAAAAGATTATCAATATTTGATATTTTTATCAACTTTAATTGCTATTGCATAATTGACTATATTAGTTTTTTTTGGGTAAAAGGTTATATTTGTAGTTGTTTAAATGTCACGATCCAAATCCTAACAGGTCGTGATGACGCATATCGTGGAACTATGCTAGCCAACCATCACCTAATTACTCATTCGTTCTATTATAATACTTCAAAAATCAATCATAAACAGCAAATAGGGTAATAATTAATTTCATTAAGTCTTTACGCCCCAATAATAGTCTATACAACTCTAAACAAAATCTCCCAAGACTAGAGTCAACATGGTCACAAGCATCTACGAAATACAACTAACTCTGCTAATGTCTTAATCAATGTCTATGAAATAAATACTAATACTACTAAAGGAAGGGAAATGTAGAAGTTGTGGACGCTGGACAGATACCTCGAAATCCCGTAAGTTGCTGGTAACGAACTCAGACGACTACTGCTCCGAATCAATACCTGGATCTGCACAGGCAGGTGCATGGAGTATAATGAGTACGCCAACTCAGTAGTAATGAAAATAAATCACAGTCTGAGAAATACGAAACACATAGCACAGATACACCAATACACAAAAAATAGTAAATCACCAAGTCACCATCAGTATTCATCAAATACATAAGTTCGAGAACCGTTTTCCAGAAATCCTTTGAAACAAGTATAATATCAATATATCTCAGTAAAAATCAATTTGAAAAAAAACGAAGTGAATCGTAGTCAAAAACTCAGTAAAATTTATCATAAATCTGCCCCTCGGGCCAAAATCATTTCTCATAACAATCTTAGTATCAACCCATCAGGCAACCTCACAGTCACTCAATATTAGTCCATCAGGCAACCTCACAATCACTCAATGTTAGCCCATCAGGCAACCTCACAATCACTCAGTATCAGTCATGCGGGCAGCATCACTCATTAGGTATCTGCGCTCACTGGGGGGGAGTACAGACTCCGGAGGGGCTCCTACAGCCCAAGCACTATAACAAGCCACATCATGGCATAAATCACTCACAATGCAGGCCCGCAACCTCACTCATATCCTAACATCCTCACAATATAGGCATGCAACCTCACTCAGTCAGACACTCTCAATTTGACCTTCATGCCATAAATATATCGAGTTCTCGACCCAAAACGGTGTTTCATTTTTCAAGAAATAGTATCAAAATACTCTGAGTGTCAAAACAATTATCAAGAAAAGACTGAGTGAAAATCATGACATATCAGTGAGGAAAATAGTAAAACATCCCCCAAGGGGTAAACAGATCGGCACTAGGTCCCAAACATGGCTTACAGCCCAAAACATATCAAATATATATATATCAGTACTATTAAGCATATGCTTAAAATTGATTTCGCAACTCAATAGTTGCCTAAATAGGGAATATATTTCCAAAGTTCCAACCTTTGCATTTCAAAACCCGTGAAAGGGTGCAGAGTCTGGGGTTTCATACCCTCAGGACAGGATTTAAAGACATTACTTATCTCAAACTAGCCCGCAAACTATTCTGCAATACGCTTGCCTCTCGTATCAACCTCCGAGCGCTCCAAATCTACCAAGTTCAGATTTTTATCATCAAATTATGCTTAAGGAATGAATTCCAATTGAAAAATATCAGTTTTAGCTCAAAACCCGAAATTTGCTAAAACCAAACCCCCGGGCTCGCGTTTCGGAACTCAGAAATTTTTATACCAAAATGTTCTTCGTCATCTCACGAGTCAGTACATATAAATAACGCTAAAATCGGAGTTCGTTTGACACCTCAAATCGACCCCTAAAGGTCTCATAATCTCAAGCCCTAGCCCCACCTTTTTCTACTGATTTTCATGAATTAAACAGTGAGATTATGTTCCTTAATCACCTATAATCGAGTTTTAAGGTCCAAATTACTTACCTCTATGAAGAACACTGATTTTCCCTCTTCAAAATCGCCTCAAAAGCTTCTTCCCGTTCAAAAATGGTGTTAAAATAGGTTATGGTCGCGGAGGATTTAATTTAATATTGCCCAGTGATTTCCTTAATCGCGATCGCGGAAAACCCCTCGCGATCGCGAAGGCCAACTTCACTGCCTCCCATTTTACTCTCTACGATCGCGACTTAACCCACGTGATCGTGAAGCTTTGATTCCCTGCTCCACGCGATCGCATACAATCCCACGCGGTCGCGATGACCAACTTCCAAAACCCACACGCCCCCTCTCTATTCTACTCGATCGCACCTCCATACATGCGATCGCACTGCTCATCCTTCCAAACCTACGCGATCGCACTCTCGTTCTTGTTATCGCGATGCATTAAAATTCCTGACCCTCAGATTTCTCTACGCGATCGCGGATTTTTCCATGCGATCGCGATGCACAAATCCCTGCTGTGATAACACCAGAAAACCAGCATTTTTCTTAAGTCCAAAAGTGCTCATTAAGCACTCAAAATCAATCCCGAGCCCCTCGGGACCCCAACCAAATTTAACAACACATCATAAATGATCATTCAAACTTAGTTGCACTCTCAAAACACTAAATAACATCAAAACTCCAAAACCACATCGGATTCAAGCCTAAGAACTTTGAAATTTCTAAAATCCACCAACGGTGCCGAAACTATTCAAAACAACTCCGATTGACCTGAAATTTTGCAGACATATCCAAAATGACAATACGAACCTGTTCCAACTTCCGGAGTTCCATTCCGACCCCGATAGCCTATTTTCCACTGCCGACCGGAAATCGCCAAAACCTAACTTTCACCAATTCAAGCATAATTCTACATTGGCCATCATAAAAATATTCCGAACACACTCTTAAGTACCAAATTACCTAACGAAGCTATTTGAGCCATAAAATTTGCATTTCGAGGTCGTTTACCAGTAAGTCAACTCTCAGTTGACTTTTCCCATTTTGAGGTTATTTTTAAAGACTAAATGACTGAACTCTCACTACAACCATTCGATTTCAAGCCTACCAACTCTAACACATCAATAACAGTATAACCAATCTATGACAAGTCAATAACAGTAATTATAATGCAGATTCTACGTAACGACATGCCGGGTCGTTACATTCTCCCCCTCTTAAACAAACGTTCGTCCTCGAACGGGTCTAGAAACGTACCTGGAGTCTCAAACAAGTGAGGATATTTGCTATGCATCTCCCGCTCGGTCTCCCAAGTAGCCTCCTCCACTGGCTGACCTCTCCACTACACCTTTACTGAAGCGATATCCTTGGACCTCAACTTTCTGACCTCGCGAGCTAAAATAGCTACTGGCTCAACCTCGTATGACATATCACCTTCGAGCTGAACTGTGCTGAAGTCTAACACATGAGACGGGTCACCAACATATTTCCTGAGCATCGACGCATGAAATACCGGATGAACACTCGATAGGCTGGGTGGCAAGGCGAGCCTATAAGCCACATCTCCAACCTTTTGAAGCACCTCAAAAGGACCAATAAACTGAGGACTCAACTTTCCTCTCTTTCCGAACCTCATAACACCCTTCATGGGTGATACCTTCAGCAGTACTTTATCTCCTTCCATAAATGACATATCCCGGACCTTCCGGTCCACATAACTCTTCTGCCTATACTGCGCCGTGCGAAGTCGCTCCTGAATCAACTTTACCTTCTCCAACGCATCCTGAATCAAATTTGTGCCCAATAACTTAGACTCACCAGGCTCGAACCAACCAACCGGAGATCTACACCTCCTGCCATATAAAGCCTCATACGGGGCCATCTGAATACTGAACTGGTAGCTGTTATTACATGCAAACTCCGCTAGTGGCAGAAACTGATCCCATGAATCACCAAAATCAATCACACAAGCACGTAACATATCCTCCAAAATCTGAATAGTTTGTTCTGACTGCCCGTCAGTCTGAGGATGAAATGCAGTGCTCAACTCTACATCATTACCCATACCTCTCTGTACGGCCCTCCAAAACTAAGATGTGAACTGAGTACCTCTGTCAAATATAATAAAAACCGAAACTCCATGCAATCGGATAATCTCCTTAATGTAGATACCAGCTAATCGCTCTGAAGTATAAGTAGTACTGACAGGAATGAAATGCGTGGACTTGGTTAATCTATCCACAATGACCTAAATAGCATCAAAACCCTTCGAAGTTCGTGGAAGCCCAACTACAAAGTCCATAGTAATTCGCTCCCACTTCAATTCCGGAATATCTAACCTCTAAAGTAATCCACCTGGTCTCTGGTGCTCATACTTGACCTGCTGGCACTTGAGACACCGTGCTACATACTCAACAATATCTTTCTTTATCCGCCTCCACCAATACTGCTGTCTCAAATCCTGATACATCTTCGCGGCACCCGGATGAATAGAATAATGCGAGCTGTGAGCCTCTGCTAATATTAACTCTCGAATCCCTTACACATTGGCACGCAAATACGGACTTGAATCCTCATAACATCGTCATCACCAATAGTCACATCCCTGGCATCATCCCGACGGACCCTATCCTGAAGTACTAACAAATGTGAATCATCATACCGCCGAGCTCTAATCTGATCATAAAGAGAAGACCGGGAATCCATGCTAGCTAATACCCGCGGAGGGTCTGACAAATCCAATCTCACCAACTGACCCGCTAAAGCCTGATCATCAAGTGCTAAAGGTCGCTCTGTTGCTGAAAGGTATGCTAGACTCCCCAAAATCTTGGCTCTGCGACTCAAGGCATCGGCCACTACATTGGCCTTTCTCGGGTGATACAAAATAGTAAGATCATAATCCTTGAGAAGCTCTAACTATCTCCTCTGCCGAAAATTCAAATCCTTCTACCTCAGCAGATACTGCAAGCTACGATGATCAGTGAAAATCTCACATTGTACCCCATACAAGTAATGACGCCAAATCTTTAAGGCATGAACAATGGAAGCTAACTCAAGATCATGCACTGGATAGTTCTTCTCGTGCACCTTCAACTATCTAGACGCGTAGGCAATCACCCTACCGTCCCGCATCAATATCGCTCCCAAGCCAACTCTAGATGCATCACAATAGACTGTGTAAGAACCCGAACCAGTAGGCAAAACTAGTACCGGAGTTGTGGTCAATGCTGACTTGAGCTTTTGAAAGCTTTCCTCACACTCATCGGACCATATGAATGGAGCACCCTTCTGGGTCAATCTAGTCAATGGTGAAGCAATAGAAGATAATCCCTCCATAAAGTGACGGTAATATCCCTCCAAACCAAGGAAACTCCTAATCTCAGTAGATGAGGACAGTCAGGGCCAACTCTGCACCACCTCAATCTTCTTCGGATCAACCTGAATACCCTCACTAGACACCACGTGCCCCTAGAAAGCTACTGAACCAAGCCAAAACTCACACTTGGAGAATTTTGCATAAAGCTTCTCCTCCCTCAATCTCTGTAACACCACCCTCAGGTGCTGAGCATGCTCTTCCTGGCTACGAGAATAAACCAGGATGTCATCAATGAACACAATGACGAACGAATCAAGGTAAGGTTGAAACACACTGTTCATCAATTGCATGAACATTGTTGGGGCATTGGTCAGCCCAAATGACATAACTAGGAATTCATAATGACCATATCTGGTCCTGAAAGCAGTCTTCGGAATGTCAGAATCCCGAATCTTTAGCTGATGATACCCAGACCTTAAGTCAATCTTGGAGAACACCTTAGCTCCCTGAAGCTGATCAAATAAGTCATCAATACGAGGCAAGGGATACCGGTTCTTCACCGTAACCTTATTCAGCTACCTATAATCAATACACATACGCATGGAGCCATCTTTCTTTTTCACAAACAACACCGGTGCACCCCAAGGTGACACACTAGGCCGAATGAACCCCTTATCTAAGAGTTCCTGAAGCTACTCTTTCAATTCTTCAACTCCGCCGGTGCCATGCGGTAAGGTGGAATAGAGATAGGTTGGGTTTTTGGCACCAGGTCAATACCAAAATCAATATCCCTGTCAGGTGGCATGCCTGGTAGGTCTGCAGGGAATACATCCGAAAAATCAAGTACTACATGAACAGAATCAACAGAAGGAGTCTCACTACTAATATCCCTCACAAAAGCAAGATAAGATTCACACCCTTTCTCAACCATACGTTGAGCCTTTCACTCTGCTAGGCACATGCTATATAGACCCTCTCCACTCGACTCTTGGAACTTCGAGCATAGCTAAGGTCACGGTCTTAGCGTGACAATCAAGAATCACATGACATGGGGATAACTAATCCATGCCAAGAATCATACCAAAATCAACCATACTGAGTAACATCAAGTCCACTGGGGTCTCCAGACCCCCAATAGATATAAGACACGACCGAAACACGCGGTCCACAATAATAGTATCGCCCACCGGAGTCGAAATATGAACAGACGTAACTAAAGACTCACTGGGCATATTCAAAAAATGAGTAAAATACAACGAAACATAAGAGTACGTGGAACCAGGGTCAAATAAAGCCAAAGCATCACTATGACAAACTGAAATAGTACCTGTAATCACCACATCTGAGGCCATAGCATCAGGCCTAGCCGGAAGTGCATAAATACGTGGCTGGACTCCACCTGCTCCCCCTCCCCCTCTAGGGCGGCCTCTAGCTGCATGACCACCTCCCATAGCTGCCTGCGTAGGTGGTGAAGTGACTGGGGCTGAAGCCGAGGGCTGAACCCTCCGCAGAGATGAACTACTAGGACGACGGGGACACTGCCTCCACTCATGTCCGAACTCTCCACACTCATAACAACCACCTGGAGCTGGAGATGAAAACTGACGAGAACCCCTGCCACCATGATAACCACCAGATGAACCATGCATAGAAGAACCTGATAAGATGATGCTCGAACGGAGCTCTGAGCTGGAAGGGCACCAAAAGATGAAAGTCCCTGATGAGAATTGCGAGGACCTTGCCCCGAAGATACACCACTAAAAGTTGGGAGAACTGGCTGCGGAGGTCTAAATGGACGAATTGCGACTTAACCCACGCGATCGCACCTCCATACACGCGATCACACTGCTCATCCTTCCAAACCTACGCGATCGCACTCCCGTTCTTGCGATCGCGATGCACAAAATTTCCTGACCCTAAGATTTCTCTATGCGATCGCGGCTTTTTCCATGCGATCGCGATGCACAAATCCCTATTGTGATAACACAAGAAAACCAACATTTTTCTTAAGTCCAAAAGTGCTCGTTAAGCACTCGAAATCAATCCCGAGCCCCTCGGAACCCCAACCAAATTTACCAACACATCATAAATAATCATTCAAACTTAGTTGCACTCTCAAAACACTAAAAATAACAACAAAACTCCAAAACCACATCAGATTCAAGCCTAAGAACTTTGAAATTTCTAAAATCCACCAACGATGCCGAAACTATTCAAAACAACTACGATTGATCTGAAATTTTGCAGACATATCCAAAATGACAATACGAACCTGTTCCAACTTTCGGAATTCCATTCCGACCCCGATAGCCTATTTTCCACTGCCGACCGGAAAATCGCCAAAAACTAACTTTCGCCAATTCAAGCATAATTCTACACTGGCCATCACAAAAATATTTCGAACACACTCCTAAGTCCCAAATTACCTAACGAAGATATTTGAGCCATAAAATCCGCATTCCGAGGTCGTTTACCAATAAGTCAACTCTCAGTTGACTTTTCACATTTTGAGGCTATTTTTAAAGACTAAATGACTGAACTCTCACTACAACGATTTCAAGCCTACCAACTCTAACACATCAATAACAGTATAACCAATCTATGACAAGTCAATAACAGTAATTATAATGCAGATTCTACGTAACGACAGATCAAGTCGTTACATTAAATTTCATTATTAAAATGTATTTCCAT
Organism: Nicotiana undulata; assembly: GCA_005239495.1. NCBI lineage: Eukaryota > Viridiplantae > Streptophyta > Magnoliopsida > Solanales > Solanaceae > Nicotiana > Nicotiana undulata. Next base: position 41,641 of record ML254930.1, read on the forward strand.
ACTGATATTGATAAGAGGTAACGAATATTCGATTAAATAGTCGAGATGTAATTACTTTGAAATATACATGTGTCAATTTCCACTTAAAATATAGACATGTGTATATACAAGTGTCAAATATAACTAGATAGAGGGAAAGATAAAAAGATAAAACACAAATATAAACACGAGAAACAAAGAAAGTATGAGCAAGATAAAGAAAGAACTAAAGAAGCTCTATAAATCCCAAGTTGCCAAAGGCCAGTGTTACATGTCTTAGTCCAAATTTTATATTTATCTGAAAAATCCATTAAATATATACAAATTACATTAATTTAGAACCAATAGCTTTAAATTACTACAGCATAAATGTAAAGTATGAGAATCAACCACATTAAATTTCTTTAATGAATTTGATTACATCTTACTTGGAATAAAAGCTACAATTAGAATCTATACAAAAACGCTATTGAAAGTTACATAATCACAAACATAAAGTAAACAAATGCTATTTTTTATAGTTAAATATACCTAAAAACATGTTTTAAGAAAACTGTACATACAAAAGGTATTCAATCCTATAGATAGTTGTAACAATTAAATTTCGTTCCTGAAAAATAAATAATCAATAAAGAAAATATTAATATTTGATTTCAATAATTTGTGCGGAGTTACAATCTTTAGCAATCTTAAATAAAAAGATGTAATGCTCTGATTCTTTTCCTCTTGACCGTCAACTCAAGGGATTTTGCTTGGTTGTAATTGATGGACTATATGTTGTTGAAATTTCTTAATTTGAAGGTCATTGTGGAAAAGGATACCATCGAACCGAATCGATACCACGCAGGTCATGTGTACTTCTACCCATCATGGTTGGACGATAGCATAGCAGGAATAGTCGAGCCAGGGGTCGGTCAAGGAAACATGGTCATAAATGAAGCACATGTGAAGTATAAAAGGTTGCGTAAAAGAGTCCTCGAGTCCGAGGCCAGGCATGTGGAACAACACAAGATTGATATGGAGTAGATTAATGAATGGAGGGAAATGGATACTAGATCAACAGAAATGTTGGAATATCTGGAGTAGGGTCTAATGGAGTTAGAAGGGAAGATGAGGAAAAGAGTCATAGACTATGACCTGTTTCCTGCCTGCTTGCCTCATAACCCGGATGGGAACATAAGCGGGTATTCCTCTCAACCCAATAAACATGATGCAACTAAATCAACAGTTGAAGAACTGGAGCAGGTTGTTCTGGTCGAACATCTTCCAGATCGAAAGGTATACCTGGGAACGAGACTAACCCCCGAACTCAGGAGAAAACTCATTCAATTTCTTATTAATAACATCGATTGCTTTGCTTGGTCCCATTTAGACATGATAGGGATCCCGCCGGAAATAACCACCCATCGACTGAGCGTCGATCCCAGGTTTGAGTAAAGCAAAAAAAAGACCTCAGTCCGAGGTAAAAATGCATTCATCAAGGATGAGGTAACAAAGCTCCTTACAATGTGGTCTATTATGGAGGTAAAATACCCCGAGTGGTTGGCCAATGTGGTGGTGGTCCCCAAAAAGGGGAATACGTTAAGAATGTGCGTAGATTATAAAGATTTAAATAGGGCATGCCCCAAAGATTCATTCTCGTTGCCCAGCATCGATCGCCTAATTGATGCCACGGCCGGCCACGAGATCCTCACCTTTCTCGACGCTTATCGGGGTATAATCAAATTCATATGAACCCTGAGGATAGGGAAAAGACTTCGTTCATCACGAAGTATGGTACGTACTGCTACAACGTGATGCCCTTCGGGCTAAAAAATGTGGGAGCCTTGTACCACCGCCTAGTTAATAAGATGTTTGAATATCAAATAGGCAAATCCATGGAAGTATATATTGATGATATGCTAGTTAAGTTCCGACGTGCAGAGGACCATTTAAATCACTTACAAGAGACATTCAACATTCTCAAAAGCTACAACATGAAGCTTAACCCCGATAAGTGTGCCTTCGGAGCGGGTTCAAGCAAATTTTTAGGCTTCATGGTGTCAAACAGGGGGATTGAGATCAACCCCGACAAAATCAAAGCCATCGAGGAGATCACAGTGGTAAATAACGTGAAGGTCGTGCAACGGCTGACCGGGTGGATAGCGGCCTTGGGCCAATTCATATCAAGATCATTGGACATGAGTCATCATTTCTTCTCCTTGATCAAAAAGAAAAATAGCTTCGAATGGACTCCGAAATGCCAACATGACTTGGAGGATCTGAAGCGATATCTATCAAGCCCACCTTTACTCCACACCCCAAAGGAGGATGAAACACTATACCTTTACCTGGTCATATCCGAGGTAGCGGTAAGTGGTGTCCTAGTTCGAGAAGAACAAGGTAAGCAATTCCCTGTTTATTATGTAAGCCGGACCTTGGGAGATGGCGAAACCAGGTACCCGCTTCTAGAAAAATTAGCCCTTGCATTAATTAGTGTATCCTGAAGGTTAAAGCCTTATTTTCAATGCCATCGTATTTGTGTTTTAACAACATACCCTCTTCGAAGCGTACTGCATAAGCTCGAGTTATCGGACCGACTGGCCAAATGGGCCATCGAACTCGGGGGATATGATGTCGAATATCAGCCCCGAACGTCTATCAAGTACCAAATCTTGGCATACTTCGTGGCCGACTTTACGCCCGCCCTTATGCCCGAGAAGAGAAAGAACTTCTGCTAAAATCGGGCACATATTCGGGGGTATGGACCCTATTCACCAACGGTGCCTCGAACGTGAAAGGGTCCGGGCTCGGCATAGTTCTAAATCCCCATACGGGCGGCATGGTTAGACAAACTATAAAAACTACAAAATTGACTAACAAGAAAGCCAAGTATAAGGCTATGATTGCAGGTCTGGAATTGGCCAAATGCCTAAGAGCCAAAATCATCAAAGCGAAATGTGATTCACTTATGGTAGTAGATCAGGTAAATGAGAGCTTCGAGGTTCGAGAAGAAATGATGCATAGGTACTTAGACAAAATTCAAGTCACGTTGCATCGCTTCAAATAATGGACCCTAACCTATATACCTCGAGAGAAAAATGGCGAGGCGAATGCCCTCGCAAATCTGGGGTCATCCGTCGAAGAAGATGACATACTCCCCGGGGCCGTTGTCCAGCTATCCAAGTCAGTGATCGAGAAAGGCCATGCCGAAATCAACTCCACTAGCCTGACATGGGATTGGAGAAATAAATTCATCGACTATCTAGGAAGTGAGAAGTTACCCCCGGACCCAAAAAAGTCGAGGGCCCTGCGAACCAAAGTAGCTTGATTCTCACTCGACGAAAACGGAACTCTATATAGAAGGACCTTCGATGGACCCCTGGAGGTATGCCTGGGACCGGGTGACACAGATTATGTGCTCCGAGAAATCCAAGAGGGTACCTGCAGAAATCACTTCGGCGCCGACTCTTTAGTCCAAAAGGTGATCAGAGAAGATTACTATTGGGACATCATGGAAAAGGACGCCAAAGAATTCGCCCGGAAATGCGACAAATGCCAAAGATTTGCACCAATGATTCACCAACCCGGTGAACAACTACATTCAGTCTTGTCGATATGGTTGTTCATCAAGTGGGGAATGGACATCGTCGGACCCCTACCAACGGCACCAGGTAAGCTAGGTTTATTCTATTTATGACTTACTATTTCTCAAAATGGGTGGAAGTGCAGGCCTTCGAGAAGATAAAAGAAAAAGAAGTCATTAACATATGGGACAATATCTTAGAAAAAGAAGTCATTAACATATGGGACAATATCTTGTGCCGATTTGGGATCCCTTCCGAGATAAATTGCGACAACGGAAAGTAGTTCATCGGAAGCAAAGTGACAAAGTTCCTCGAGGAGTATAAGATCAAAAGGATCCTGTCGACACCCTATCACCCCTGTGCAAATGGCCAGGCTGAATCCACAAACAAAACCATCATTCAAAACTTGAAAAAGAAGTTAGAAAATGCGAAAGGTAAATGGAGGGAAATGTTGTCCGAGGTGCTATGGGCGTATCGAACAACTCCAAAATCGAGCACGGCGGAAACACCGTTTTCCCTGGTATATGGGTTCGAGGTTTTGATACCGGTTGAGGTCGGAGAGCCAAGCGCCAGATTTCGGCACGCTACCGAGAGCTCAAATAACGAGGCAATGACTGCAGCCCTCGAACTGCTGGATGAGAAGCGGGAAGCTTCACCGGTCTGAATGGCCGCCCAAAATAAATAATCGAAAGATACTATAATAGGAGAACAAACCTCCGACATTTCGGAGTCGGGGACTTAGTCCTAAGAAAGGTCACCTTGAACACTCGGAACCCTAATGAAGGGAAAGTAGGACCGATCTGGGAAGGACCGTATCGTGTCCTTGGAGTCATCGGCAAAGGGTCCTACAAACTCGGCACCATGGAAGGCAAACAACTTCCAAGTAATTGGAACATATCGATGCTCAAACGCTATTATTGCTAAGGTAAAAAACCTTCTCCTTTTTCATTTGTGCGTTCCACACTAAAACTTCTACATATGTCCACAAATGCGGAGCCACTTTGATTACAAATGTGGATGTATAAAAACTTGCGTCTCACAACTTAGAGAATAAGGCTTCTTGATATGCGGAAGATTTGCGGATCACCAATAGAGATGAGAGCGTCTCTATGCATTTTTTTTATTATCTTTTGATCTTATGTAAACTCCTATTGGTAGTTGTAAGGGAAGAGTGATTGTGATGAGTACAAACCTTTTTCCTCCAATTTGATTAGTCCACTTAAATCATCAAACCTATCACCAAAGCTAGGTGATAAGGTTACACGTGATTGGTTGAACCATATCATTTGAATACTTGGCGATATTTAATTATTTCTTTTATTGACTGACATGCTACAATATTATGCACATGGCATAACTTTATTGGTCCTTCATTTTGCTTCATACGAATGGCATATACGTTGAGATAATGAAGTCGGTTCATCATTTGAAACCAACCCAATGGACTAGCCCAAATATTTTGGGCTTTTAGTTAAATCCATATATTGGATTAAATAAAGTTACATGTCTTAGCTAAATCTAAGATCTATTTATGGATGATAACTATCTTTTGATTTAATTAGTTTTCGTAGATTTTCAATTTAACTATCATATCTATGTCAAGTACATAGAGCTATTTCACTGTATCAATCTTTTCCCTCAACTCTCTCTCATTTTACCCTCTATCTTCGCCCTCGGAAAATCCGTCATTCTTATGCTTCAGCTTAAACGGGACAAAAGTAGCTATCTGGCACACTAGGGAGTCCTCAAAGTACGAGTCCATACACTTGCTAGCTAAGACTGGATCGTCAAAGACCGGATTCCTTTTCTTAATACCTTCCTTATCTCTCCTAAGGGTCTTTCCCTAGGCATAACCTATATACAAAGAGTTCCAATTATCGAATCAAAGCAAAGAGGAACCTTTCCCTAGTTGACGAGAGAAAGATAGGAAATGAGCCCATTGATTCACCTATCTGAAGCTGAAGGAATGAAAGCATTAGAGTCTTGATCCCCTGCTTAACCTGAAATGAAACCTCTCAAGCCAGGGAAAGATTGACCATCAGGTTCATTTCCGAGTCAGGACAGAAAGAGGCCAAGAGTGACTACTCGATAGAAAAGGGGTTGCCCCTATGAATAAGGGAAGTGACTAGCCTTCTTTCTTAGGCCAAGGAAGGAAAGCACAGTAGAACCAGCGTAGCGGGACATGACAGCGGTTGGGGAGAAGGAAAAGCTATCAGACATCAATCCAATGAACAGACAAAGCGTCTTGGCCGAAGGTTCAGGAAGACAAGGCCGCCGTTCAACTTCGTTGCTGCCGGCCATCTTATCCAACTGAGCCCCACCAGAGCTCTACCGGAGCCCAACCAAACAACCGTCTCTCTCTCTATCTCTCATCTCTACAATCAGATCCAACCGCCCCTCTCTCTCTCTCTCTCATCTCCATCGTTAGATCCAAATATGAAAATCACAAAGTACGATAGGTCCATTATCGGAGGCGAAAACAATGGAGGAGGAAGATATGAGGCGTCACCAGATCTGGATATAACGGAAACGCCGAAATCCATGGCTTCTACTCCTTCTTTGTATCTCACGTCTGAGTGTATTCGTCTAACTGGATTTGGGTAGATACAACGTGATAGTGTATTCGTCTAACTGGATTTGGGTAGATACAACGTGATAGTGTATTCGTCTAACTGGATTTCGGTAGATACAACGTAACAGTGTATTCTCAGATCTGGCTGGATTTTTATGCGTCTCCATTTTTAGTTTTAATATAATGTATACAGTATTTTGCTTGACTGGAAGACGTCATCCTCGACAAACCTTTTTCTATTAAGTCACATACAATGACACAAACATATTGTATTATATACAAATACACTCAAAATTGAGTTGTATTCTGTATTTTTCCAATGTAAATATAATTTTTTTTGTATATAGTGAACTGAATACAACCGAATATCACTATATTTTTTATTTTTGTTGGTTGAATATAGTCGAATTGAACACAGTGAATTAATACAATGTAACATAGTTAAGAATAAATATAGTTAAATTGAATACAGTGTATACTGACGAATTGGATACAACGACATACACCTTATTTTTTATTTTTTATTGTTTGAATACAACTAAATTCAATACAACAAAATTGAATACAAGTAAATTATGTAAGAAAGAATACATCTGAATTGAATACAGTATATACAACTGAATCGGATACGAATCATGAAAATCAGTTAGTAGCTACAGAATGTAATTAGTTAAATTATAGCTACGCCCGGCAATAAACCTCAGAACAATAGTTATTTCTGAAAAAAACCTCTTAAATAAAATTTAGAAAAGTTAACCCAAATAGTCGTCCACCTAATCTCCTAAATTAAAAATAGCAAATGAATATATAATATATGTATAATTCAGGTATACTATGTGTGTCACTATGTATAATTCATGTACGATCTATGTATACCTACTAAGAAAAGTAAGCAATAAATTTAACCGGCTATTTGTATAACATTTTACGAACCTAATAATTAAGCCCATTTTGTATGGACCAAATCAATGAAATTCATGTCTACAATAGTAAAAGTGTCATATGAAATAAAATAGAGAGTGCAAATTTGTATACTATGTAATGAAATATTATATTGTTGTAGATGTCCATAACCCCTAAATGAATAACACACATTACTCTTTTTCGTTAACCTCCCACTACTTATTACTATTATGGTTGTAACTCCCATACCTCTATAATTTTCCCATGATCTTCCTGCATGATCTCAAATGTTAATGTCATGTCTTTTGTATACTTCTATGTGATACTATAAATAGAGGATGGAGAAATATTGTAGGGAAGAAATGATATTGTAGACATTTGAAAAATACTTGATGAAATAAGAAAGTTATCTCTTATTCTACCTATCTTTTTATTTTATATTATTACTTTGAGCTTAATTTGTTAACATATTAAAAGAATTTAAACTGTTTGATAATATTATATGTGTAAAATATTTTTAAAAGTATTTGAAAAAAATAGTTAACTTAAATAATATAATAGTAATATCTTAAAATATGTAACACAGTCCTTTTTTTTTTGTTGATAAAATTGAGGTGAGGCGCTTTGAATTGATCAGTGATCGGTGAACGCTGGGTTTCAGTCAGTCAGCAGACTGCGGAAAATTCTGGAATTCAAGGGACAAATTCTTCATTTGGGGCCAATCACTCTTCACCCTCTCTACTCGTAAGTTCTCCTAAACGTTTATGTAATGTATATAGCGAAGCATGTTTGGTGAATGTACAATTTATGAAAGATTGATGATAATATCAGCGAATTCATATGAGCTGGGTAGTTTTACCCTAGCTGCCTAAGCTACATGTATTAAAGGGCGGTCAATTGGTCTAAAACTTACAATGGGTATAGGTAAAATATTAGGTTTTACCGTTAGCTATATAACATATATACTGAACACCCTTTGTCCGCGTCTTTCAAGTTTGAACACCCTTGAAAAAATTTCTAGTTTCGCCATTGACTGCAATCCTCCTCCTTTATCCGGTTGGCTTGAGCCGCAACGTGCGCTATGGCGGAGTTTACTTTAAGTGCTATGCTTTCTAGGAGGTTTTTAGCCCTATTAGTGATTTGTATGCAAGTAGGGAATGTAGAGAATTTCTAATACAACAACAACTAGCCAGTATAATCCCACCAAGTGGGGTCTGGGGAGGGTAGTATGTACGCAGTCTTACCTCAACCCTGGAGGATGGAGGGTAGAATGTAGAGAATTCTAATACTTTTCATTTTTGTTTTTTACTTTGTACCATGTTGGTTTAAGATGAATTTAAATGGGGAACACGATCAATGGGGATTCATACAGTGACGGAGCCACCTTATAGGAAGGGGTGTCAAATGACAGCCCTTCGCGGGAAAAATACATTGTGTAGCTAGGTAATAAAATAAATTATATGTATATATACTATGTATTGACTCCCCTTAATTTCCTGGTATGTTTACTTTTATATATTTTGACACCCCTTAACGAAAATTCTGGCTCCGCCATTGGATTCATATAGCTAATCTCTACTTGTTTGGTATTGAGACGTCTTGGAAAACGGTTTTATGAATTTTTTGAGTGTTATAGTTTAATACTAATGTGTATGTGTTGGTAAGGCTTAGAGCAAGTGACATGTAGGGATTAAGAGTTGGGATATTTGTAAAGAAAATAAAATCCGCTCATAAGGTAGGAACAATTTTTTTTCTTTCAGTGGAGTTTCTTTTCCTTTGGAAAATATTCTTCCGTAACCAAACACCATAAATGACTTTTTCAAGAAAAATATTTTCCTTCATTGGTTCTATTCTCTGTTTAGTCATTGTTATGCCTTGTAAAACATGTGTCTAGGAATGTACCTTTAACTGTTGAATGCATGATATGCTTTTGAAGTGTACTAATACTCAGTGTATTTCTGGCTGTACTAATGTACATGAGCCTTAAAAGTGCAAATTATGTAATTTTTGGTGAATGTGTCTCAAGTCATGCATATTCAGTTGAGTTTCGGTAAAAAGATAATGCCACAATTTGGTGCGAGTTACCTGCTGAAAACCATTCTTCTTCCGATAATGATAATTCTAATATTTGTTATACACCATTTTGTGACGATTATCGAGAGTGTTGAAGAATAATTAGTGCACGGAGTTTTGTGCATAACTTCTACCATAAGTGCTGGTGAATATTCCTGTTATTTATCGGCTTGTTATGAACAAGAAGTACCATCATTTGTAGCTGCTCTAGTCACCACCAGTGATACTTGGGAGGATGGGAACATTTATAATTTCATCCTGTTTTTCGTTGAATTGAAGTGGTAGAGTTATAAGTGGGTGTACAGCCCTTGACTTTCCTATCAGCAGCATTAGTTCCTCTGGTACTTGTATATATCTTTAGTTGGTATTGAAGTGGTGGAGCGATAAGTGGCCGTGGTAGTTTGTATCTTTCATATCAGCAGCATTAGTTCCTTTGGTCTTAGTATATATCTTTAGTTTTTATGACATAATGGTATTACCTTTTGTTGCTCGAATCGATTGGATAATCGGAGTAACTCAATTTTTTTGTTAAAATGGTTCCATGAGATTACATTACAAACTTGACCTGGTCTAGGCAAAACGTTAATACTTGCAATCCTCAAATAATGCTGATAATCGATGATGCTCTTGTTGTTGTCTTCCTTTTTTTTTCGTAACCTTTTTTACAGACTTGAGTCCATCTATTGCTGAGTATTTCAGGAATGTTTGCTAAGCTGAAACTAAAAGGGGGAGCGAAATGAGTAGTGTTACTCATGAGAGTGCAGAAATGAGCAATGGCATGAAGAACCAAGAGAATCATAAACAGCAACTGTCCAGAGATGTTATGCTGGGAGAGTTATGGACAGATGGACTGCTTTGTGCCTTTGAATTTGTCCGTGGCCAACGGAGGACAAATGAATCAAGATCCACTTTTAAAAATCACTCCGCACGACATTATGCTGCCAGGGAAACTAAAAAGCCACCACTATCTAAATGTCGAGCGAGTTATTCCTCACCCCAAGATGTCGACAAGGATCAGTTTATAGAACCTTATTGTACAGAGTCTGGATATGTTGACATTGAGAACCCGCATGGCCAAGGTTATCAACAAGATTATCCTTATAATCCCCGAGAAAGGTCTTCTGGTAGTTACTGGATACCAATAGGCTGGGCTAGAATATCTGAGCTGCTTCAAACAGTGCATATTGATACAGATTGGGCCTCTCAGCCTGTTGAGCTTACCGATGAGGAAGACGATGTCACTGTAGCAGATGTTGCAGCTCCATACTGGGAACGCCCAGTTGGACCAACTTGGTGGTGTCATGTAGCTGCTGGTCACCCTTTCGTCAACGCATGGTTGAACAATGCTCAGTGGCTACATCCTGCCATAAGTATTGCCTTGCGAGATGAAAGCAAGCTGATTAGTGAACGTATGAAGCACCTTCTCTATGAGGTATTTCGCTTGTATACGTTTATACTCGAGCATTCTGTACTGCTAACAACCTCGGGAAGATTAAACCTTCTTTTGGCTCCTAATAGCAACATGATCTCTAACCTGTTGCATAATCTGCCTGAGTATTCTGGTTTTTTCCTTCCTTTTAATTTTTAGGATGTAGAACTTTCTATGGATTAAAACTGCATCAGGAAGTACACCATTGGTCCTTAAAATGACCTAGAGGAGAATTTGTTCTTGATAACTTTGAAAAAGCTGGAAAAAAGAAATGCAAGTAATGGTGTTTTATGCTACAAAATTTTATCACTGACCAGCCACTTCTACTTCTAGGCCTTCTAGTAGGCTGCTCAGAAGAAGCACCAAAAGATGCTTAGACAAGCCCAATGTTACTTACTGGACTATATTGGTAAGTACATATTCCATGTATATATGGCTCTTTATGACATTGCAACTGGGATAGTATGAGAGGACCGAATATAGACAGTCCGTAATGGGATCTTATCTCTGCTAAATGGCATGTTTAAGGTGATCTGACACCGGGTCTTAAGATCATTGAGGTTAGAGCTTCTGTCTGTTAACCTGGCAACCAGTCATTTGATTTCGCAAACCATTTTCTCTCCACAATTTGACGTTTTTTAAAAATGGACCTTGGGTGAATTCATCCTCAAAAGCTAGCTTTTGAGGTGAGGATTGCCCAAGGCCATATGAGGAAATAAACAGGTCATTCCCTAAGCTGTTTGTGACATTCTGACACTCCTCCGCACAGCCAAGGTTGGACACTCTGGAGCGTGGATAATATAATTTAGGGGCCCAACATTAGGTAAACAAAGAATAGAGATGGGTCTGACTCTAATACCATGTTAATGGATCTTGTGTGTAACTCAACCCTAAAAACTAGCTCATATGGTAAAGATTGCCTAAGACCATATAAGGAGACAATAACTCATTCTTTCAACCAATTTAGGACAGTCTAACACCTCTTCTCACACCTAGTTCCGGACATTTAGAGCATGAACAATATAACATGGATGGGGCCCAACATTGAGTAAACAAAAAATAGAGATGAGTTTCTGATATCATGTTAAGAAAATGGATTCCGGGCCTAACTCAATCCCAAAATTTGGCTTATATATTGTCACTTATTTACAAAGGACATCATTAAGAGCCACTGTCTCTATCAACTCAAATAGCATCATCCCACAAAAGTTCTTTATGTTTTGTCCGAGTTATTCATGAATCTTCTTTTATTGTTTTCAATTTTATTTTTGAGAACTCTGCTAAGAACACCAAGGATATAAAAAGAGTATATTTTGAACAAAAAGCTATGGAGGAAAAAGAAGGAAAAAGGCGAGCTATGACAGACAGCATTTTGCTTTTTCTAAATGTTTTGGCTCTTTGTTGAGGTTTAAATTTGGACCTGAGAGTTCTGGTAGCCTACATACATGCAGAGAGTCATGGATAGTTTGTCAATATCTGTGTTCTACGGTGATTATTATATTTCCATGTGAAAACTATGTCCACAGATTTGAGCTTCTATAACCTTTCACTTCTTGCGGTTTTGGGCTCAGGTGCCGGTTAGAGTGGCTGGTGGACTACTATTTGAGCTCTTGGGGCAGTCAGTTGGTGATCCTTTTGTTGAAGAAGATGATATACCTGTTGTTTTACGATCGTGGCAAGCACACAATTTCTTGTTAACTGCAATGCATGTTAAAGGATCTGCAACAAATATCAACGTGTTAGGTATTGCAGAAGTTCAGGTTTGTCAATGATTATGTAGCAAGCTATCCTCCTGCCTATCATCTGTTTGACATTACTGAAGAGTGGAGACAGTGTAATGCTTGGATTGTTTAATTATAGATTTCTCACAGTTTAATGATATGGTGCATAGGAGTTACTCGCGGCGGGCTCTAGTAATGTCCCACGAACAATTCATGAGGTTGTAGCACTCCTAACTTGTCGCTTGGCCCGGTGGGATGACAGGTGTCAGTTTTCCCTTTTTACATGTTCTATTGTGTTTCAGATCTCATCATGTTAAAATTTTACCCGCTTATTCTGACTGCATATTCTAGCAAACCAGGGACCTCATGTTCATTATATCCTTATTTGCCAGAATCTTTTGAATTCATCTGATTTCAAACCATATTATATTCCTTGTCAAATACGAAAAGGTTGAAAGGGAGGTATTACTGATCAGCATAATAGCTTTGACTCTACAGAAAATATGTTTTTCTATATTTCTTGCTTTTTGAGGGGTTTGTAAGCCTTTTTGCATAGGTTCCCTTTTAAGGATCACTTATTTTAATTACTTTTTTTTTTTCAATTTTCTTCTTTTGGTTCTTTTTTTCTTGGGGGGGGG
>ML254930.1:54651-80871 GCA_005239495.1 Nicotiana undulata
TTTTTTTTTTTTGGGGGGGGGGGGGGGGGGGGTATGGCGTTGTGCATGGAGGTTTTGGTTTTGGGGATAAAATCAAAGGAGTCTCGCTTTTGGATTTCGTGAAACTTTTGAGTTGGTGATAGTCAATTCGAGTTTCCCGAAGAAGGAAGAGCACTTGGTGAACTTCCGCATGGCTAAGACTCAAATAGATTACTTAGAGTTCTTTGTAAGGACTGCAAGTTTATCCCAGAGTAAGAATCTTACAATCCAACATAAACTCTAGGCTATGGATTTAGAGATTAAGAGAAGGAGGAAAAAGAAGGCTTTGTGCGATAGGCCTAGGATCAAGTGGGGTGGCTTAACTACCCCCAGAGCTTAGGAGTTGGGGGGAGAAGTTGATGGCGATGGGGGCTTGGGGAATAGTGTGGATGCAAGAAGTATGTGGGATCGGACAACTAGTTGTATTAGGTAAGCAGTCAAGGGTTAATGCTGGGGGACATCGATAGGATTAGTGGTAGAACGGAGAGGTCCAAGGGAAAGTAGGAGCCAAGGAGGTCGCTTATGCGAATTTACTGGAGTGCAAAGACGAGGAAGATAAGCAGACGCATAGGGGGAGGTATAAGGTTGCGAAGTTAGTGGTATACGGCGGCGAAGACGGCAACATTTGAACGTTTATATATAGAGCTTGAGGACAAAGGTGAGGATAAGAAACTGTATCCGAGCAATCCTGTTCGTGGCATAAACCGTATATTTATACTTGTATAAATTGTAGGTGGCACTGCTAGGCAGTGACAATTTTTGGTTTTTCTTTTTTCATAAGATTTATTTAAACTTTTGTACTTAGTACAATATCTTCCTTCCTGTCCCATCCATCTACTTTCTTTGACCTTTATGTTTCATGCTACTTAACTGTCTAAAGATTGAATTTTTTTTACTGTTTGTTTCCAATTGCTTCAAATTGTCGATTGCTTTTGCCTCTGCATTTATGGTTCACAGCTGAAACCTATAACTTCCTCACTTTGGATTAAAGTTGCTTGGAATTTATGATTGTAGATTTTTTTCAACTATCTAATACGCGTTTGTTTAGGTTATTTCGGAAGTATATATTTGGGGCAGCTGATGAAGCTGAACTAAAGTTCATGAACAGGTTTTCCCTCTTATGACTATGGACTGTTTTTGCAATGAAACGGAAGTTACATTGCACTTGGTTTAGCTACTCGTATCCATTATTAACTTATGAAGTAAACCTGTTGGACAGGAGAACACATGAAGATGTGCACTTGTTCAGTATAATTTTGAATCAAGAAATTAGAAGGCTTTCAACACAGGTACCTTTAGTTTCATGGTTGTAGGAAATTGATCCCTCGTGCTTATTCTGATTGATGCCAAAGCCAATTAGAAAAAGAGAATTGTAGAGAAGCAGTTTACATTCTAAGAAAGCTTGTCTCGCTGTGAGACTCTTCCTCCTGAGTCTTAGCACAACACTTTGATTAGTGGTGCAAAGTACAACAAAAACAATTCAAACATTTGAAAATAAGTCTAACATTATACATGTCATTCAGGTCTCCTCTACTAGTTCCCTTGGTTTATTCATGGTATAGGAATATCTGTGAACTTCCTTTTTATATTTGAGAGGATTTTGTATTTCAGACTACTGTTTAAAAGCATGTTATATGTCGGACTTGGACCAATATGTTATCTCTCTTTTTCTTCAAGGTTATACGAGTAAAATGGTCTTTACATGCAAGAGAGGAGATTGTAGTCGAGCTTCTCCAACATCTGAGGGGAAATGCTGCAAGGAGTTTGCTTCAAGGAATACTAAAAAGTACAAGACAAATGATTGAAGAGCAAGAAGCAGTTCGCGGTCGCTTATTTACAATTCAGGATGTCATGCAGAGTACCGTCCGTGCATGGTTACAGGTGCCATAAGTTTGTTATCATATGATAAATTCTATTCCAAATACGTGATTTAAGTTGAAAGTTCCACAGCACAACTTTAAGTGGTTCTCTTTGATTTTGATATGCAGCTTCGAGTGAAGTTGTTTCCATATGTGGTGTTATTAATTCATAGAAATATCAGTAGTAAAGATTTACTATAACTTAATAAAACGATGAGATGATGAATATTAGTGTATCACCAGACTTAACTTCACTCTTGAATCATCTGCGAGACCAACAGGCCCAAGAAATAAAAGAACAAAAATAAAAAATATTAATGGTTGTGAAGGTGTATATAGTGACGCTGCAACCTGTAAACAGTGGCGGACGCACATGGTGGCAAGCAGTGGCGAAGCCACATGGGTATCCACCCTTCGTCGAAAAATTACACTATGTACATAGGTAAAATATTACGTTTTAGAGGTATATAACACATATTGAACACCCTTTGTCGTATTTTTTCCACTTATTATTAATTTGAACACCCTTTGAGAAATTCCTAGCTTCGCCACTGGTGACAAGCGGGTTCAGCTGAACTGAACCCGCTTCGTCAAAAAATAATACTATGTATATATATAAATTACGATTAAAGCTACGTAAATTTTGTATAAATATTTTATTGAACCCACTTGACAACTACTATTTTACGACTAAAGTCATGTACTTCTAAGATTGAACCCGCTTGCACAGAATTCTGGGTCCACCACTGCATGTAAACACTTGGTTTCTTAATTTCTTCTTTGGGAGGATTTTAGTCAACCGGCGACATATCAGACATTTCCTCTGACGTGTATTAGGAGTGTTTCATCTTTATTTGACAGTAATTTTCATGTACTTCTATTGATTTATAGATATCAGTAGTAAAGATTTACTATAACTTAATAAAACTATGAGATGATGAATATTAGTGTATCACCAGACTTACTTTACTTTTGAATCATCTGCTAGACCAACAAGCCCAAGAAATAAAAGAACAAAAAAAATAATTAATGGTTGTGAAGGTGTATATAATGAAGCTGAAACCTATAAACACTTGTTTCTTCATTTCTGCTCTGGAGGTGGGGGTGGGGGGGTGTTAATCAACCGACGACCAACTCAATGAGCACATTTGAAAGGTGGTTCGCATACATATCAGACATTTCCTCTGACGTGTATTAGGAGAGTTTCATCTTTATTTGACAGTAATTTTCATGTACTTCTATTGAGCTTTTACTCTGAACCTCTTTAACTTCAGGATAAGAGCCTTCGTGTCCAACATAATCTCGGTGTATTTGGAGGCTGTGGACTTGTTCTTTCTATTATCACCGGGCTCTTTGGGATAAATGTGGATGGAATTCCTGGAAATGAGGGTTCCCCATATGCATTTGCCTTCTTCTCGCTCGCTCTAGTCTTGCTAGGAGCTGTGTTGATTGCTATTGGATTGATCTATCTCGGATTGAAAAAACCAGTCATTGAGGAGCAGGTCGAGGTTAGAAGACTAGAGTTGCAAGAACTCGTCAAGATGTTCCAGCACGAAGCTGAATCGCATGCTCAGGTTCGAAAGGATGCTTCAGAAGCTAAGATGCCAGCCGGTGCTGCAGGCATATTATCAGATGGAGACAAATATGTCTTAATTAGTTGATCTAAAACATTTTTGTCTAAATACTGCATCATGATGAAAACTTAGGAAAGATTTTGTATGTTGTCACTAGTGGTAAAAGGGGAAAAAGAAACACCATGCTGCTTAACTGTATTGACAGATTAGTTTTTACGTATGTTGCGCAGACTCTCTAATAGTGTTGTTGTACCCGTGTCATATGCTCCAAAAATCCATTGCTTTTGGAGCTTTCGATATACATCTAACAATATTTTTGAAAGTTCGAGCAACATAGGTTTTTACAACTTGACATATGTACAGTGACACCCTTTGTTATTAAATTAACATGTGACCTCTAAAACTAGAGAGATGACTAAACATACTACATAATAGCTACTAGAAATTCGCACCCAAGGGTGTGGCCTAGTAATCAATAAAGTGAGTAAGAATTATGAGGTCTCGTGTTTAAATCCAACGGAAGCAAAAACACTAAGGACCTGTTTGGCCATAGATTATGCCAAAATAAATTTGGGTATTATTTGACAAACATATGTTTGGCCATAGATTTTGTTTACATTTTGGCAAGATCCCAAATTCCAAAATCAGCTCAATAGCTGGTTTTGGGCCAAAATATCACTATTAGATTTTTTAAAAATTGCCCCAAACTTTTATATTTTATAAAAGAGCTCACCAGGTATTATTTTGTAACAATGTTGCTTCGTCTTCTCGGTCATCTGATAGTGTATCATGTAGTTCATTATAAAAATGATAATTTTGTACCAAATTTATTTATGTTCAAGATTATGGTTTGTGATAATATAATGAATAGTATTGATAATAGTATTGTTGGGTATTTGTGATAGCTTTTAGAACTTGTGGGTATAAGTCGAGTTTCATATTTTTCCAAAATAAATTTGGGAAATATGTTTTGAAAACTGATGTCCAAACACATTTTCATCTTCAAACCAAACTTCACCCAAATCAGATTTTTCAAACAAATTTGTTAATCTATGGCCAAACGCTAGCTAAGTGATTTCTTCCCATCTATCCAAGTTTTGGTGGATAAAGTTACTTGTTATCTATTGCTGGTGGGAAGTGACAGGTACCTCGTGTAATTAATCGAGATGCGCGCAAGCTAGTCCACACATTACGGTAATAGAAACAATAGCTACTAGAAATTCATTGCCTATTGGAGAATGGAGATGCAACATCCACCATTTTCATATGCCATTTTTCTGCACAATTAGGTAGATTATTCCTCGAACAAAGAATTAAGTATAACCATCTTGAGAGAATCTGCATCAATGTCCAATTTAATTGCAGGATGTAGTACATATTGGATAATCACCTACTCCATCCATCTTTTTTATTTGATTCTTTTAGTATTTTCTATCTGATCCAAAATAATCTAATTTTTCAAAATTCAAGGAGCTATTAATCTTTTCTTTCCAAAGGTTTTAATGATTTTCCAGAAGTATTTACAACTTTCTATGAGTGACAACTTGTTTGGATGGTGGTTACTTGTTGTATTGTACCGTTATTTTAAATATAATGTTTTGATTGTTATTTAAATTTTATTATATCATATTGTTAAATCGGTCGTTATATAACGATTGATTTGATGTGATCGCGTTATTACCTTATTTTTCTTCTTCTCATTTTGTCCTTAATAATAATTATTATATTTTACCTTATTCTTTTTTTAACAACTCTACCTCGTATATGCTTTTTCTTTATAATATTATAAGTTTATCCTTCGGATTATTGGTGCGTGAAATTACTAGCCTGCTTGGCCAAGCTTCTCCATGTTCAAAAGCACTTTCTTTTTCTAAAAGTGTTTTTTTCTTCAAATTTGAAGTGATTGGCCATGATTTTAGGAGAAAAAAGTGCTCTGAGGAGAAACAGAAGCAGTTTTGGAGAAGTAGAAAAAAATAGCTTCTTCACAGAAATACTTTTTTGAGAAGCACTTTTGAGAAAAATACACTTAAAAGCACTATTTAAAAGCTTGATTGCTGCTTAGAAGTACTTTTTAAATTAATTAGTCAAACACAAACTGCTTCTCACCAAACAAAATAAGTTTATTTGTCCAGCTTGGCCAAACGGGCTAATATGAAACATTGAAAAATGATACAATCTACTCAAACATTATAATCATTAAAATAATATTATACAAAACTATATATAATATGATACGATACATTATAAAAACAATACATAACAATCATCCTAACAAGTTATATGAATTTGAGATGAAGTAAAAGTTAATAATAGTCAATAATATACTCAATTAATATGTTACAAGAATTTGAGAAGTAAAGTTAATTATATTCTAATATACTTAATTAATGTTCCAAAGTATAACGACAACAATAAAAAAAAATCCAATGTAAGTTTATAAATAGGTTCTGAAGGAGTAACGTGTACGCTGATTTTATCACTACCTTACCAAGGTAACCCTCGTCCTCGAAGAAAACATGAACTGAAAAGAAGCAAGAGTGAGCATTATTTTACCCACGTCCCTTCACCAGTCAAAAATCAAAGGGCACACCTGTCATTTCATCTGAACTTCAATGTCTTCTCCAACAAGAAACTACATTAAGAGCCCGTTTGGACATAAGAACTTTTTTACTTTTTTATAAATCAATGTTTGACCATAAAGGATTTAATTTTTACTTGAAGATAAATTTTAGAAGTTTCAAAAATTTTAAAAACTCGAAAAAATTTATTTTTCAAATCACGCACAAAACTTCGAAAACAATCCAAAATTATATTTATGTCCAAACACAACTCTAATTTTTAAATATAATATTCATTTGAAAGTTTTTTATTACAAATCTTATGTCCAAACGCCCACTAATAATAACCTTAGGATCTCTAACCCCCAAATGGCCAAATATTCCTGAAACTTCCCTCAAAAGTCCCTCTAATTTACCAGCAAGGGTATTTTAGTCACTTCGTAATACTTAATTTCTTCACCCGAAATAGTCAAGCTTCTTTGTTACACCGCCTTTCGAATATTTTTCCTATTGTTCTGCGAAATTGCAGAAAACAAAATATTTATAAAAATACAGAAAAGCCCCAAAAAAACTTACCAAACCCTAATTTCTCACTCCGAAACAAACGTTCTTTAGACTTTTACCTCCTCTATTTCTCTAGATCTGTTTTCCATCATCATCACGCTCTTTCTCAGATCTGATAAACCGACGTCACGCGCCGAGATCTGGGTGACACGCGCGGAGATCAGGAGGATACGACAAGTATGGTGGTAATGAATGGAAGGCCTATGAAGCGGTTGAAGAGGAGAGTCACGGCGGACCTCAACGACTTTCTCACGTTCCCTGACGTCGGCAATATCGCCGGTGGTAGTAGCGAACCGTTCAGGACGACGGTGAAGGCTTTTTTGTCGAAGCACGCGCTCTTACCGCCGCCTTCTTCGCTGTTTCCTCACCTGCTGACGTGGCAGATCCTCTTCCGTGTCGGCGACCTCACCAATGACGTCAGCGACGACGACTCTTCTCCGGCAATCGTCTGCCTCGATGTAATCGAAGAAGACGTCGCCAGATCTAGATCCGTTTATTGCGACCAGTGCCGAGTTGTTGGTTGGAGCAGTAATCCGGTTTGTGCAAAGCGTTTTCACTTTATTATTAAGTCAGACGGAAATTCAATCGGCGGTTATAACAAGCCGTGTGCCGGCTGTGGTGAAGCCCTTCACTTATCTGAGTCTAGGTGCAAATTATGTAATCATGTTATGACTACAGAAGATGTTGAAGATTGGATGTATCATCAGTTAGAAGATAACAGTCATCTTCTGCATGCTGTGATCCATTCCAATGGCTACGGTCATCTTCTCAGGGTAAATGGCAGAGAAGGTGGCTCCAGGTTGCTTTCTGGGAGCAATATAATGAATTTCTGGGATCGACTTTGTAAAGTTATTGGAGCTAGAAAAATCAGTGTGATGGATGTTTCGAAGAAGTATGGTTTGGAGTTACGGCTACTACATTCCCTTACAAAAGGTCATCCATGGTATGGTGAATGGGGTTATCAGTTTGGTGCTGGTAGTTTTGGTTTGACTCAAAATGCTTATAAACAAGCTGTAGAGAACCTTTCTTCTCTGCCCTTGACCATATTTTTATCTCAAGGAAGGAAACCTCGAACGCGTTTGCAGGATTTGATTTCGTTTTATCAGTCGTTGTCGGAAGGTGAACTTGTAAATATTAGAGACCTGTTTGTTTTCTTGACTAGTTCAATTCGTGATGCCCGCAAATCTGCATTGGGGGCTGGTGATAATTCCACTTGTAAGAAGCGCAAACTTAGCGACCCCAAGTCCAAGGTCTTATGTGCTTGGACCAGCAATGATGTTTTACGTGTTGAAGAAGCAATGTTCAGAGTACTACGAGCTGTCTCTGGGTCTAATTGGGTCAGCTGGCGTGCTCTAAGAGGTGCGGTCTGTAAAGCTGGACCTCCGGAACTACTTGATTATTGCTTAAAGGAACTCAATGGGAAGCAGGCAGCCGATGGGATGGTTGTCAATGCCCGCTGTGTTAATGGTTCTGGTGCTATGGAGTATAAACTTGAGCGTGGCAACCCAATGGTTAATGTGAATACAAATGAGAACAGATTGTCTTGCACTCCAAACTTCCCATCTGAGGAACATCTGCTTCGAGATTTGAAGTACTTGTATGAGTGCATGCTAAACCCACAGACAATGTTAAATCATATTCCTTTAACCAAAAGGGAAGTTGCAGTTCGCTCGGCTAGAATTATTCTTGATTGCAAGCAATTTATGAAAGAATATCAACCTGACAGATTCTTACCTATCCCAAAATCAGATGCTATCCAGCTGTTATGTGAGGTGGACATTATGGAACAATCTGATGTGCATTCCAGAAACCCTCCTCCAGAACTAATGATTCTGCCCTTGGATGCTACGATTTCTGACTTGAAAGCAGAGGCAACGAGGACATTCCAAGATGTATACTTGATGTTTAGAAGATTCCAAGCTGATGAGTTAGTTGGGTACAGCGGGCTGAAAGAAGCTACTCAGGTCAAACTCCTTTTAGGATCTGCTGAGTTTGTGACAGTCCGGGGAAAATTCCTTGGGAAAAATGCACTGAGTAGGTATAGAATGGAAAGGGGAGTTGAGAGATGGACAGTAGATTGCTTCTGTGGAGCAAAGGATGATGATGGGGAGAGGATGTTGGCTTGTGATGTCTGTGGTGTTTGGCAGCATACCAGATGTGCGGGCATACCCGACCTGGATGTTGTTCCTGCTAGGTTCATTTGCCTTAGGTGCAGGTGTGTTAGTCAGACAAGAAATACAAGCGGGAATTGCAAGGATGAATCAGTTGCTGGGGGCGCTCGTGGTGGTTTAGAAAAGAGCTTGACTAATGCTGTCTGACGTGCGCTGAGTTTTTTTCTTTAGCTGTATATGTTTTCTGTTTTTTCAGGTCTGATAGAATATGTACATACAGGCCAGGCCAAAAAAGAAAAAAATATCATCAGCGCACTCTGGCCATTTCCCCCCCTAGCTAATGACTAGTTTTATCCCTTTCCTCGTATCATTTTTGTACATATTCTTCAGACTGCTGAGCTATGATCTAACTTTATTATTTAAACAGAAAGGTGCATGTTTAAGGGGAAAAACCCTATTACTTTGTGTCGAATTTTTTCGAGGCATTATTCACTTTGTTAAATGCTTCAAGTGATATGCTCAATGCAAGGTTCACATAAGTACAGCAAATTCAAATTGACACAACTAGAAATATTGTAAGAAAATTTCAGGTAGACATAGCCATAGTATCAGTAAGGGATAGAACAAAATTGAGAGTATAACATGGAATAGTACTCTTAACAGAATTTGAAGAAGATAGTAATCAGTAAGAGCAGTTTCCTGCCTGAACTACACTGATAATATCTAGTGACAAGGTTTTGCACCTTTTATATGCTCTCCAATTTCAATCATACTGGCAAACAGCTCTCCTTCAAGGAGAATTGCATTCAGATGTCCTATCCCGGCATATTCTCAGGAGAAAAACTACCAAGCTTTCATCAGTAACAGGATGAGTTATGAAATAAAATAAAGTTACAGCATACATAGTGTTTAGTTACAGCATATATAGTGCTCTCAGAGCACAGCAACTGTACTAAAAAATATTGCCACAAGTTCTGCCTAGTATTTTCATCTTTGTCCTTGCAAAATGTAATCAATGATGAGATCATTTGCGCAACAGAAGACTAACCAACGATCAGATGATAAAAATCTAGCTATAAAAACTGAACCACCTTATATGTAACAACTCAGTCCACTAGTGATATTATCCGCTCTGGGCCTAGGCCTCACGGGTTTAAAATGCGTCTCTAGGGTCTAAGGTTTGTTAACTTATGTACCCAGCATCCCTCTCGTGTTTTGTCAATGTGGGGCTTTGTCTAAAGCCTGGGGTGTTACATTATAGAGCACATAGTAACGCAATACTTGAGATATGATTGCTTGAGTGTACAATTGAGAAAGAGATTTGATGGAGTTGGTAAAATGCAGAAATATAGTAGTACACAAGAACACGATGAATTTCATATCTACCAGTGAAAGAAGGCTGTAGTTTCCTCCTGCTGTTCATGAAGCATATATCTTATTATCTTACAGCAACTTGATCTCCTGAGAGAGCGCTTAGGATCTTACCGAAGTCACACCACCACCAGGAAACACAAAGAAATAAACGTTTGCCTTAGCATCTACCATTGCAGGAATTGCATGTAGTGAAAGAAAGCTTCAATTTACACCTGCTTTTTTCTGCACTATGCTTGCAATTCTGCAAAAAAGTTCAGATTTTTTAGACTAAGTTTATATACAAAACCACCTGAAAGTGGAGCAATGAGAAGTAAAGTTCACTTGCTTCTTGATCTGCTTATGCATTACCTCCCTCTAAGCTGATGAACACCCTCGAGGACGTCCAGTGCTTGCTGTACCTTTGAGTTTTCTAGTTTCTCTTTGCTTTCAAGTATTAAGGATGAAAATCTCAAAAAGGTGACGAGTTCTCCTTCAATGTCTCTTAGTTGTTGGTCTATATGTTCCAAAAACTCCTCATATGAGGATACCCCCTTTAAACTATGGATCCTGTCGGCTTCCTTGGACATGTTCCCACTTGTTGATGCCTCAAGATTTTCCAATTCATAATCAGTTATACGGTCCGTATTACCATCATTTGGAGCTTGCAATTCTTGGCTATCATCTAATGTTATAGTTTCCTGGTCAAAGTCTTCATTTTCATCCTTTGGAGATACTATTCGAACAGGACTTGGAGTATCATCTATAGCAATATCAAGGTCAGAAGCAACATTTCCGATTAACTGCTTCTCCCTCATAGATATTGCCTGAAAATACATGACATCGTGAAAAGGGAGCGAAACATACATACACACACACACACACACACACACACATATATATATATATATATAAAGGTAGATTTTGACTAAAATGACGTTATATAATTAGTGGGAATAGCTCTTTCACCTGAACAAGCAATATCTATAATCAATGATCATATAAGCATCAAAGAATCAAAGACATGGGGCATTAAGACGTCCTGTCAAAATCTCGGGTTTTTTTTATGACAACGCAACATAAGACCATTTTGATCAAAACAACTGTATCAATTTAACACCTTTTGGTATCTGATGTTTGAGCAACTACATTGTATAGGTAGAGGTCCCCAATAAGGTTACAGAACACAATATCTAAAGCCTTTCCTATGAGTTAAGAAAAAAATCCACAGAAAGGAATACTTCCACTAGCAACCAGCTTCGGATTCTCCATAAGGTACCGTGTTGAGTAGGGATTTGAATCTACGAAGTGCAGTAATGATTTTATTTTATTTTTTTGATAAGTGTCATAATGATTTTAGATCTTGGGAGAAAACTAAAAAATAGTTGACCATACCTCATTAAGCTTTGCTGCAAGTTCATCAAGCAATTCAATGCGACTCTTTGATTTCTCCATGGCTTGCATAATCTTCTTCTTTTGAAAAAGTAGCTCCCTGGCATCATTCTCCTTTCCAGTTTGAATACTAACGGCTGCTTGTCGCCGAAATCTTTCTGCTGCTTCAGACAACCGAAGTAGCCTCGATCTTGCATTATTCGCTGAATAGCCAGGATTCTGATCAGTAAGAACTCAAACTGTTCAATAAATAGTATGCTGGCCGTCGAATCAATGAGCAAATAATTAAAGGAAAGAGAAACACAGACACATAGTATTGAATGAAAGTGATCCAAGACAAAATAGTTATAACCATGTCATTCAGCTTTCCACCTTTTTCATGGTGAAATAATAACAAACATAAAAATCTAAAGGAACAAAACCTGGAACATAGAAAAGAACAAAATTATCAGTGAAACTATAAAAATAAGGATATCTACATACACGAAGAAAATACTATAAACAAGAGCCTACGCAGCCGGACATCTGCAATTTTTAAAGTCTTCAAGAAAATGAAATCCGCAGAACAACTGAGAAACTAGAACAAAATTCGGAAAAAAAATCTGTCAATTAACTTTTTCTTAAACACAATTTATACTGTAATTATAGAAGATCTTGAATCATTTAATAAATCTATGATGAATTACAGAAATTCTTGAGGACTTTAACAAACAGGTAAAACAAACTCCAATTTTGTCGCATTTTCCTAAATTACGAGGATAGATCAACTTTGCCAGATAAAATGTCCGTTCAATTGGTACGAAGAAAGGTGAAACCAGTAGAGTTCAAACAACTCTGTTTACAGCAAGGTTGAAATCATTTATGAAACAACCTTAAGCAGGATCGTCTCCGACTTGTATGTCTTTTAAGATAGTTAGGTTCAGCAGTTCAATTTCGGAGTTCTAATTTTATTAGTGAAATGAAGGATGATTATGAAGTGGAATAAGCGAACTAAGAACCCGACCAAGTAAATCGAATCTCCCTGACACGGGCATAGCTACCTTTCCTAGCTACTATCTGAATATTAAAATTCAGGGAACACTCTAAACGAGTTGGCTCAGTGAACCTCAGGGTCAATGACATTACAAAAAGAAAACCTTAAAGTCAATCGAAGAAAACTCACTTCATTAGTAACAACAGACATAACTTTATGCTAATGTTCTCTTGAAAGTCTTAACTGTTATATTCAAACCTCCGCCAGTATCAAGTCGAACCTCGTGATTTTCATCGAGTTATTAATGTGAGAATAGAAATTACGGATCAATCCATGTAAGTGGGAAATAACGATGGTGGAGGTGTAAAAGGTAGATAAGAAGTACAAAGGTGAGTACCATTTTACTTTGAGTTATTATAAACATTGATAACAAAATAGAGAAGATAGTATACCCAATACACAAAAGTGAGCGTTAAGTTTAAGAGCCCGTTTGGACATAAGAAAAATTTCACTTTTTTTTGAAATTTTTTCATTTTTCCCGAAATCAGTGTTTGGCCATAAATTTTCAAATTTTCAATTGAAGATGAATATTGGATTTTTTCGAAAATTTGGAAAGCTCCTCGGATCACTCACAAAACTTCAAAAACAACCCAAAATTATATTCATGTCCAAACACAACTCTAGTTTCAAATACCATTTTCACTTGAAATTTTTTTTCACTTTTTTCCGGAATTTTACAATTCTTATGTCCAAAAGCCCACTAAATAACTCGAAATAAAACAAGCACTCTAAGATAGAAATGGTATTATACCTCTTCTTTTTCTACAAGTAATAAGAAATGTTAGTGATAACAAAGAAGTACAGTCAAGCCTCTCTATAACAGTATCCCTGTATAACAGTCATTCACTACAAAAGCCAAGTATTTTTCTAAACCGATTTTTAAGCTATGTTATAATGTATATACTCTACAAAGGCACTTCACTATAATAATTCAAAAAATATCGGAACAAATTAGGTTGTTACAAAGAGGTTTGTGTTTGACTGTACTAAATTAATGTGATGGTTTCATAGGGTTACACTAAGTAAGCAGGAGTACCTATGATAAATGTTATATTCCCAAAGAGAATTTGTCAAATAGGCAGTCTATAGTGTAGACATTTTTCGTTTTGGTCAAAAAGACAACTAGGGACAAGCATTGTATTTAAGTATGTGGACTAGAACTTCTTTGTTTTCAGAACATCTATTATTTCTCTCCTTCCAAAAGTACCCAGAGGATGCAGGGAATTGAACTCCATATGTCCACTTTCTTGCCCATCAAATTCAAATTCAAATAAACCAAGAAACATGCACCATATTCTGAGGTAGTGGTACAGTGGAGTAAAAGGCAGTTGATGTGTTAAGAGGATCGAGTTCATTGTAATCATGTATCCTTCAAGATTTTTTAGACGAAAGGAAATTCTTTCTATTTTCCCGCTGTTGCGGTTTCTCCTGAGGAATTCAATGAAGTCCATTACTAAGAGAAGTGGTAATCTAGAATTGATTGTTGTGTTAGCGGAAGCTCTTGAACCATCTAATGTTTACCTATCCCTGAATAGAAGTGGTATTACACCTACAACAACAATCACGCCTCAGTCCCAAACAAGTCAGGGAAGTGGTATTACACCTACAAGTAAGAGAATTGATGGTGCCTGGAGCTGCAACTACACGGTCCTCGGGATTTCATTCAGATGGAGGGACAGTCTTAATTCATCAACCAAAGATGAAAGTAAGAGAGCCAATTCTTAAGATTCTTTGATCCAGAAAGCCCAATACTCGGCCTAGGAATTCTTCTCGAACCTTCCATCGGTAAGCCAATCAATGAAAAGACAAGACAAGACAAGTCGGCCATCATTCGACACCTTTTGTTCGTTCTCTTCCTTTTATCTTGTTCTTATTGTGTCTAAACACTTTTTTTAAACGACAATGGTGTTGAGGTGAACTTGCGTGTACTTGGACTATTCCACTGCTACCAGGTATCTCCTACCAACACAAGTACATTATCTGAACTACAACATTGAAGTGCAGTCAGCCTTTTCAATAACACTTCTTAATAAATTATAAAACTTGAAGGGAACCCTTGGAGTAACCGGTAAAGTTGTTATCGTGTGACCAGGAGGTCACGGGTTCAAGACGTGAAAACAACTTCTTGCAGAAATGCAAGGTAAGGCTGTGTACAATAGACCCTTGTGGTCCGGCCCTTCCCGACCCCGCGGATAGCGAGAGCTTAGTGCATCGGACTGCCCTTTTTTAATAAATTATAAAACTTGCAAGCGCGGAATCAAGAACCCTATATATCAGTTCAATTTTTCTAATGTCCAAATTCATTAAAAAAAACACCATAAAATTTAACACCCAAAACGTAGAAATCAATCAAAGCTATAAACTTTTCAACATCCTACACACCATATTTGTAAAATCTCAAATCTAAACCCTCATACAAGTAATTTACAAAACATGAATCCCAAATTCAAACAGAACCAACACTAAATTTAACATCCCAAAAGAAGAAATCAATTAAATTATAAACTATTCAATATCTTATACACCAACTTCGTATTATCTCAAATATAAATCCTAAAATAAGCAATTTTCATAACATGAAGCTAAATTCAAACATACCCATTTATGATAAGAAAAATTAAGTTTGGGGTGGGGGGTGGGTAATACCTTTGTTTCTTGTGGTTTGTGCTTCCTTGTGAAGATGGTCTAATTGTTCTCTAAGCTTCTCCGTATTTAAATTAGCAGCGAAATTTACCATTTTCGTTGGAGTTTTGTTCCATTGGATAAACGCAGAAGAAGCATAATTCAGTATCATTTTTCTTCTCTGCTCTGTATTTTCACGAGCAGTTGTTCAGATAGAGAAAAGTTTCTTGTAATAAAATTATTAGTATTATAAAATAAATAGTGCAAGAAGCAAATAAAATTTCTTTTTTTTAATTATTATTTCAAAATCTAGACTTCTTTCTTCTTTTTATCTCAGCTTCTATAAAGTTTTTTCAACTTAGTTTCTAACTTCAATGAGCTTAGCTAGCGTTTGGCCATATTGTTTTGAAATATCTGTTTTGGATGAAAGTTGGTGTCAAGATGAAAATATATTTGGACATACGTTTTCAAAATTTATTTTTCAAATTTATTTTGGAAAAATATGTGTATTATGAGGGTTTGGTCCAAAACGAGCTATTTGAGATTTTGCCAAAATATAGTCAAAATTTATGGCCAAACATGTGTTTCCCAAATAAAACTCAAGTTTATTTTGGCAAAATCTATGGCCAAACGAGTCCTTAATAGCCTGTTTGGCCAAGCTTTTCCAAAGGCAAAAAAAGAAAAATTCAAAGTTGAATTGTTTGGGCAAAGCTTTTAGAAGAAAAAAATATATTTTGATTTTTGATTAGAAGTAGAAGAAGTTTTGGGAGAAGTAGAGAAACATAGCTATTGAGATGTGTTTATCTTTCGTGTATGTTTAGCTTTTACTCTCTTGTACTTTTAGCTTTACTTGTTGTACGGTTAGTTACAACTAGTTAGGTGATCACTTGTTAGTTAGTGGCTTAGCTGTCAAT
The DNA here is from genome assembly GCA_005239495.1 of Nicotiana undulata. NCBI lineage: Eukaryota > Viridiplantae > Streptophyta > Magnoliopsida > Solanales > Solanaceae > Nicotiana > Nicotiana undulata. The sequence goes on from ML254930.1 coordinate 70,647, forward strand.
TAGTTGTCAGTCAGTTAGAGTTAGTTGCTAGCTATGTTTGTCCTCGTGCATATATACACCATTACATAGAAATATCAAACACACAGTTCATTTTCTCATTTTGGGAATCACACTCTCTTGTCTCATTCGTGCGAAGCTTCCAAAGCACTTTAATGGAGCTCAATCAAGGAACAAATCAGTCGTCTATGGTGTAAATTGACATGGTATCAAAGCACATAGACCTTCGATTCAATCGTCTCTTAGTATAATAAAGCTTTTCGATTTTACCCTAATTTTATTCAAACCATAAGGTGTAAGTGTTTCATCTCACCTTCAATTTAGATTTTTGGTCTTCCGTTCCAATTTCACTGTCCATTTTTTCTAAATTCGATATGGATGTTGTCGATCAAAGCGATGCCACTAGTACTAGGATGGATCCTAGTGACCCCATCTACTTACATCATTCTGATAATCCTGGAGCTATGTTGGTTAGTGTGGCTTTTAGTGGAGTTGGATATAGAACCTGGCGACGTGCAGTTTTGCGTGGATTGTCTGTTAAGAATAAAACTGGTTTTATCAGTGGGGAATGCTAGTTGGCATGATCCTCAATCACCTAAATTCCGGCAATGAAAACGTTGTGATGATATGGTAACCTCTTGGATTTTTAATTTACTCTAGAAAGAGATAGCACACAATGTAGAGTACGCCAATAATTCTGTTGAATTGTGGAAAGAATTGGAAGATCGATGTGAATAGACTAATGGTGCGAGACTGTACCAAATTCAAAAGGAGATCAATGGTTTATCCTAGGGAACTTTAGACATCACTAACTATTACACTCAGTTAAAGAAACTCTGAGTGCAAAGACACGATGCAGTTGCCAATGCACTTGTAGTGTGAAAGAGAATATGCACAAGACAGAACAGGACATGAGATTAATACAATTTCTTATGGAACTAAATGAAGTTTACACAACAGTAAGAGGGAGCATCCTCATGATGAACCCACTATCTTCAATGACACAAGCCTTCTCCGTGCTCATTCAAGATGAGAATTAGCGAGAAATGAAACCCTCGAACCATTTGGCTTCATAATTTGTCTCCATTCATGTTAAAACTTCAGGAAATGCCAACAATTTCATAAACAATAATTTCATAACTGATTATGCTCCCAATGCTAAATTTTCAAACACTAACATGACTAGGCTATTTTGTGACTATTACAAGCGCCTAGGTTACGCTAAAGATAAATGTCTTGCGCTGCATGGTTACCCTCATACTTCAGGCCAAAACCAGAACTTCAAGATAAAAACAAAATGGTGTTGTCTAATGCACATGTCACTTCCCCTGATGAAGTGTTTGCTAAAGTTGGTAAGTTTGAATCCAAGGGTAAAAGTCTGAACCTGTCCAAGGAACAATATGGTCAGTTGCTTAACATCCTGCAACAATTTCATGCTAACAGTGGAGGAGAAAGCTCAAAAGGTACAAACCATGGAGCTGGTATTACGAACCTTGCTTCAGGAGCCATGACTTTTGCAGGCTTGATCACTTGCTCATCCTTAATTGATTTTGGAAAATTATCGTGTAAATGTTTCAGAACTTGGACTGACACATGGATTTAGACTGAAGAGCATCACACCATATGCCTTTTAATAAATATTCTTTGCTAAATGTCATAGTCGTATCCTACCTTTTGTTAGTTACTCTCCCAAATGGCTATAGAGTTAGAGTAACAGAAATTGGTAGTGTGTCACTTGCTCCCCCAGATTACCTTACACATGGTCATGTTTATCCCATCTTTCAAGTTCAATATGATATTCATCTCTTCTTTGACTGCCCAACTCAAGTCTTTAATAACTTTTACTCATACTTGTTGTCTTCTGCAGGCCCCTTTAATGAAGAGGCCTTTGGAGATTGGTAAGATTAGAGATGAGTTATATCTCCTTTGTTCTTTCTGCTTGAAGAATGCTTGTAATGTTTCAGCATCTACTTTTTCTGTTTCATGTATTCCATGCCATGCTTGTGATATAAATAAATCCATCTGCAATAAACCATCTAATACCTGTGATCAAAATTCTTCACAGTGTGATTTCCTCTCAAATGTAAATAGATCTGTTTCTAATAAAACACGTGATTGTGTTCCTTTTTCTTTCTTGTCTCATGGAAATGATGTGAATGTATTGTGGCATAACAAGTTGGGACATGTTCCCTTTGTTAAAATGAAGATCATTACCACCATTCATGTTACCTTCTCTAAAAAACAACCTTTTATGTGTTCTATTTGCCCAATGGCCAGGCAGACCAAGCTACCCTTTCCTTAAAGAACCAGCAATATTAAACAAATATTTGACCTATTACAAATTGTTCTGTGGGGAACCTATCACATGTATACATAAGTTCGAAAACCAGTTTTCGTAAAAATCCTGGAAACAAGTATAATTCCCAATATTTCTCAGTAAAACTCCCAAAATATCTTTTTTAAACGAATCATAATCAAAAGCTCAGCAAAAATATCATTTTAAACCGCCCATCGGGCAAAATCATCACTCGTAATCAGTCACTCAGCACCTCACCATCACTCAATAACAGTCACTCAGCACCTCACAGTCACCCAGCATCAGCCCCTCGGGCAACCTCACTGTCACTCATGCCTCCCAATCACTCATCACTCGGCACTCGGCACTCGCACTCAGTAGGTACCTGCGCTCACTAGGGGTGTGTACAGATTCCGGAGGGGCTCCTACAGCCCAATCGCTATAAACAAGCCAAATCATGGCATCAATCACTCTCAGGCACTCGACCTCTCTCATATCATAACATCCTCACAACATTGACCCTAGGCCTCACTCAGTCAGACACTCACAACATGCCACTCGGGCCATAAATAAACGGGGTTTTCGACCCAAAATAGTATTTCATTTCAAGAAATAGTAATATCATCAAATAGGAGTGTCAACAATTTCATAAGAAAGACTGAGTGTAAAATCATAGTTTCAAAGTGAAGAATATCAGTAAAATAGCCCCCAAGGGGTTAAACAGATCGACACCATGCTCCAAACATGGCTTACAACCCAATTATATCAAATCGTAGTAATACTATAGAGAATAGGCTTTGAAAGCAGTTTCGCAACTCAATAGTTGCCTAAAAAGGAATATTTTTCCAAATTTCCACTTCGTGCACGACCCACACTCGTCATCCAGTGTGTGCGTCACTCCAAATCCGTGAAAGGATGTAAAGTCTGGGGTTTCATACCCTCATGACAGGATTTAAAGACATTACTTACCTCAAACTAGCCCGAAAAGCTACTCTGCAATGCGTTTGCCCCTCGAATCAACTTTTGAGTGCTCCAAGTCTATCAATTTCAGATTCATTACATCAAAATATGCTAAGGGGATGAAACCCAATAGAAAAATATCAACTTTATGCACAAAACCCGAAATTAGTCAAAACCCGACCCCCGTACCCACGTCTCCGAACTCGACAAACTTTATACCAAAACTATCCTCATCATCTCACGAGTCCGTACATATAAAGAACTCTTAAATCGGAGTCCGTTTGACCCCTCAAATCGCCCCTAAAAGGTCTATTAAACTCAAGCCCTAGTTTCACCTTTTTCTACTGACTTTCCCCAATTAAACACTTCAAAAACATGTAATCTTGTCGGATTATTCGATGATAATTTAATATTATGGAGTAGAAATGATCACAAGTGACTTACCTCAAGATTTCCCATGATTTCTTGCTCAAAAATCACCCCAAGTCGTGTTCTTTCACCCCAAAAAACGCTAAAATGGGCTGGAAAAAATTGAACAACATTATAAAGACTCAATTCTAATCGTTAAAAGCAAAATCCCGTCGTTAAAAGTGCCAAATCTGGTCGCTAAAGGTGCGCACCAGATCCTGTTGCACCAACAATGTTTATTTTCACTAAAAAGGCTCTAACTCCACCATACGAACTCGGAATTTGATGATTCTTGTTCCTATGAGTCACAAATAATAATACAAACATAGTCCTTCAATCGAAACTCAATTCGGAGCTCATTTGATCAGTGCAATACTCATTTCGCTCGTTAAACAATTAACTCACATTTCACGTCAAAAACCCAATCGCAACTTATGAAATTAGACCAAATTTTCCATATCACTCCTATAATTCATTATCAAAATCCCGGAAGTCTTGAAATCAAGTTTCGATCTCTACAACTAAAAATGGACCTTTGTATCGTTACATGCTTATGCTCAAAACGCCAAACTCTTCCAAAAACTCTTCCAAAACTTATCTGAGCCTCATGGGACCCCAACCAAGTATACTAACAAGTCCTATAATATGACACAAACTTAGTCGAGCCTTTGAATCACCAAAAACAACACAAAAATACTAAATTCATATCGGATTCAAGCCTATGAATTTTGAAATTTCTAAAATACACCAACGATGCCGAAACTATCCAAAACACATCCGATTGACCTGAAATTTTGCACGCATATCCAAAATAAAATTATGAACCTGTTTCAACTTTCGGAATTCCATTCCGACCCCGATAGCCTATTTTCCACTGCCGACCGAAAATTACCAAAAACTAACTTTCACCAATTCAAGTATAATTCTACACCGAACATCACAAAAATATTCTGAACACACTCCTAAGTCCCAAAATCACCTAACGAATCTATCTGCGCCATAAAATCCGCATTCCGATGTCTTTTACCAATAAGTCAACTCTCAGTTGACTTTTTCAACCATAAAGTTATTTTTAGAGACTAAGTGTCTCAATTCCTACTACAACCATTCCGAACCCGAGCCAACCAACTCAAACTCGTCCTAAACAGTATAACCAGTGCATGATAAGGCAATAATATTAATAAAGATGCAGATTCTACGGAACGACCGGTCGGGTCGTTACATTTTCCCCTACTTAAACACATGTGCATCCTCGAACGTGCCTAGAGTTGTTCCAAACATCACCAAAATTGCCGTGTAACCTACCATGCACATATTCGGAGATGATTCCACGTCACCCTGACCCATATAGGTCTGATAGTGCCACACAGATGAAATTTCGAAATCCAATCTTGACCCATAAACCTTAGAACTACATGTTCATTTCTGAATCAATTTACAAGCTCAAAATCCCACAACTATAACTGAATAAGTCTGAGCACACTATAACAAGTCATATCCGTAACCCAAGATGAAATAATATGATACACTGCATGGCTCAAGCACTCATAGTGATAACTCCTAATCACAATGTCCGCTCAAAACAACCCAAAAACGATACATATCCTCTTATCAAGCAATGTCTCTCTCTAACACTCCCATATACTGCCGATGATGAAAGAAAAACGTAGAAACCAACAACCATTCGCCCGATCAATATCAATCGCATCCAGAGCCATAACTTGTGCAACTCGTATACTCAATAACAACATCCCAAGAGCTCAATTCATAAAATAGAAGATTCACACGAGAGGACTATCCTTCCATTAACAATTACTATCATAGCATCATGCTAAAAGCCTGGCACATACCGTAAAATAGGAACACACTAATCTGACACCAAGGAGCATACCTCTACATAACTCTGTTACAATGCATGATCCCATCCAAACGCTGGTTCATACGAAATACTTCAAGCCATCTTGCTCAGAATCAATAACCATGCGAAATTCGACATCAAGTACTCAAAGTGCATTGCCATAACCACGGGGAAATCGGGCGATACCGTGCCACCCGAACCAGAAAGAACATCACCAATACGTCTCAATCCTGCAACACCCAATTACTTACCTTACCCAAATCTCGCTATAAAGCCCCGATAGAACCGCACCATATGCATATATAACCAACAATCACCACTCCTCGAAACACCGAAAGTCAACTCATAGATCACTCCAAAACACGAATAAGCTCAATGACATCCGAATGGTAAATCCCTCAACCATAGCAATTCGGAGTCAACAATTTCGACCTATTGCAGAACACACGCCCGTACTAGGCCTATCAATAACTCTAAATCATCTCTAGTCACCCACAACAGATAGATAAATCCCCGAAAGTTCACAATGATTGAGTCATGGCACATAGATAACACTTGACTAACTTTGCTCGCATCTTTACGGTCTACAACCACAAAATAACCTGTTTATTAGAACTCCCAGTATCGAAATCCATAAAACGCACCAATCACCGTATCTGATCCTAGTTGCACCACTCGAATATATAACATGTCTCCAATACTCAATCATTCCATGGGGGATACCCCTATAATTCTTCTATACCCCCAAGCAAACTCGAATATCAACAGTCCATCCAACAAGAGAGCGTCACAATACTAATGAAGCACCCTTAAATCCACATATTGACCTTTCTGAAATGTATACCCTCATCAAGTCACACCAATTAGTAATATCATCTACCTAGTCGTCTAAATCTGCCGATGCTATCTAAGAATTTCACATATGCAATTTCTCAACTCTACACCACATACCGCATACACCGTGCAATCCTATGATAAATATGAGAACTTCATGCTCCCTTCCTAGCCACAAACAACTACGTACCCAACTAGCCAAGAACTTTCCATTGATCCCATCTAGAAGCAAAATCACTATACATCACATGACCCTCACGCCAGTGGAAAATATACATCTCAAACCGTGGTAGAAACCATCAAGAACTCTCTGAATCACATTTGTACAGCACCAAACTGTCATGACTGAATCCTTTTAACTCAACCAAGCTACGCATGCCACCAAATCCCTAGAGAATTGCCAAGAAACACATGTAACAACTCATTACTTCATAACACCGACATAACTAATCATATCCCTTATCATCCCGATCCGACCTACTACCAAGCTGTCCTATTTATTCAAGTTCCTTTTGACTTACCTTCGAATTGATACTTTTCCTTGCCATGATACCGAAATTCTCAATCTAGACTCACCACACGAAACCCGAGCATAAAATAGACAGCCTTAGGCTCACAAGCAGCTGAATACTCTCTCAAGTATTCCCCAAATGAGCCACATTAGAACTACTTGCCCTAAAGAGACTTCCTGCGAATTTAAAGTCATTACCTTCTCCTTCCTGATACTGATGTGTAAAATCCATGATAAGGTAGAAATGCCACAAGTCTTGACACCCTCCAACGTAAATATCGGTTCTAGCATAATACACACCTCAAAGATTCCCAATTGCTATACATAACCTTGAATCCATCAGAACCATTCTCGAGAGTCATCCACTCTACGCAAATCACCATTACACTGATCAAGCAGACAGAACAACATGACACCATTGCAACCCACATATCAGGAAAGTAATCCACGCATTTGAAGCAACTAGTAACTCATACACTGCACACACTACACTTTTCACAATTACAACTCAATCGTTCAATAAAGCCCATTTACCCTAAGTGTACATTACAACTGGTATCAAAAGATTTCCATTACTCGAGTCATTCCCAGACTCCACATCTGCAGGTCACAACTGATTCACCAATATACCTCGAACCGAAACCAATACAACACATAATCGTGTAATCAACTTACCATTAACAGACTCCCCCACTTGGCTCAAAGCCAAAGATCAAGACAACACTAACTCACGATGCCCATATGCTATTACTGCCACCATACTGTGGTGAGATTCAACTAAATCCTTCACACGCTCATATGACCCAAACCATCTAATGTCTCAAATCGTCTACAAACCTAGAATTCACCACTATAGTAGTCATGCCAACTTCCACAAACGATCTAAACTCAAATTACAACATATATCAATTACTGGAAAAGAGTACTTACTATAAAACTACCTAAGGATAACACAACCTCATTACACCCCGTGGGAGATAGCCCCGCCTGCTTAACCTCAAACTGATATCATCTTTATACCCTTCCAAAAGTCATAGCTATTACTCGATCACTTCATCTTCCTGCATTTAAACACAACCAATGCATATCCCAGAGGCATCAAGATACGCGGTATAAAACCCGAAGCTGATGGCGGAACTAACACCGGAGCCATGATCAGAGAAATATTGAGCTTCTGGAAGCTCTTCCCACACTTGTCTGACCACATGGATACCCTCGATGGACACCACGTGACTCAAGAATGCTGCTGAACTGAGCCCAAACTCACACTTGGAGAACTTTGCATGGAGTTTCTCCTCCCCGGATCTTTATAATACCATCCTCAAGGCTGAGTATGCTACCCCTGGCTACGTGAGTACGCTAGGTTGCTATCAATGAATACAATAACGAAGGAGTATAATTACGGCTGAAATACACTGTTAATCAAATACATGAATGTTGTTGGGGCATTGGTCAGCCCAAAAGACATCACCCGGAACTCATAACACAACAGAAGGATCCGCTTTACTCCACATCTAAAACAACATGGGAGGTCCTTCACCACACTCACAACTCGAGGCCATATTCTAACTTAAGACTAAGTCAATTACTCAATGATTCTTGTTACATCTCCCGCTAATCCATTCTTGTCACAATCATACAACCCAAACACATCTAACTATCAATCACACTCACCACGTAGTCACCTAGTCATAAGGTTCCATCAATAAGGACACCAACAGACATATAAGTCCCCCAACGGACATATAAGTCCCCCAACACATGTGCCCACACAAATGAAATCTCAACACTCAAGCCACAGACAAAATTCGGCCTCAAGTCCTTCCGACTGGCCTATTATCAACATGTTAAAAAAATCACATCTCACCCATGGAAGTCACAAGCCACCGACGCACAACTGATACCAAGCGCTCGCGTGCGAATTCGAATACATGAAAGGAATTCAAAGAGTTACGATTTTGGCTGAATAAATGGATTCGCACGACAAAAATTCAAGAATGTAAGATGTTTCCTAAGGGTTCTGAAGCCTCTCGAAGATAAGAACAAACGTCTCCGTACCGATCCGCAAGACTCTACTAAACCTGCTCATGATCGTTAAGTCCTATGTAACCTAGAGCTCTGATACCAACTTGTCACGACCCCAAATCCTAACAGGTCTTGATGGCGCATATCGTGGAAATAGGCTAGCCAACCATCACATTATTACACATTTGTTCTATTAGAATAATTCGAAAATCAATAATAATCAGCAAAATAGCAATTAACATTTTTCTCTAAGTCTTTAAGCAATTATAATATAATTCAACAGTCTAAACTAATCCCCCAAGACTGTAGTCAACCGATCACGAACATCTAAGAATAAAACTAACATTGATAATGTCATAAACCATGTCTCAAAATAAAATACTAATACTAATGAAGGAAGGGAAATGGAGAAGTTGCGGACGCTGGACAGCTACCTCGAAATCCCGAATGCTGACGATGAAGGAACTCAAATGGCTACTGCTCAGAACCAGTACTTGGATCTGCACACAGAGGTGCAGGGAGTAATGATGAGTACGCCAACTCAGTAGTAATGAAAATAAATCACAGTCTGAATAATAAGAAACACACAACAATAAATACACTAATCTACAAAACCGTAAAATATCAAGTCTCAATAAAGTATACATAAGTTCGAAAACTAGTTTCCGTAAAAATCCTTGAAACAAGTATAATTTCCAATATTTTTCAGTAAAACTCCCAAAATATCAGTTTGAAGATGAAATGAATCATAATAAAAACTCAGCAAAAATATCATTTTAAACCGCCCCTCGGGCAAAATCATCACTCGTAATCAGTCACTCAGCACCTCACTATCACTCAATAACAGTCACTCGGCACTTCACAGTCACTCAGCATCAGCCCCTCGGGCAACCTCACTGTCACTCATGCATCCCAATCACTCATCACTCGGCACTCGGCACTCGGCACTCGGCACTCAGTAGGTACTTGCGCTCACTGAGTGTGTTTACAGACTCCAGAGGGGCTCCTACAACCCAAACGCGATAAACAATCCAAATCATGGCAACAATCACTCTCAGACACTCGGCATCTCTCATATCATAATATCCTCACAACTAGTGGTGTTCATAAAAACCCGAAAAACCAAACCAAATCGAAAACCAAACCAAACCGATCAAAAAACCCGATACATTTTAGGTTTGGTTTGGTTTGAATTTTGAATTTTAAAAACCGATCAAATTTGGTTTGGTTTTGGTTTCAATAAAAAAAAACCGAAAAACGAATCAAACCGACTATAAAAGTAGCTATTTAAATTTATTATTACACACACACACACATACACACACACATATATATA
>MDKH01047550.1:0-20525 GCA_005239495.1 Nicotiana undulata
CCCAATTTTCGAGTGTTGTCTAATAAGAAGAACCTGATTCTTCTTGGTGTACTACTTTCTACTATTAGGGAATAATAAAGCAGTAAAGTAAAGACACGGAGATTTTTACGTGGAAAACACCTGGCTCAAAAGGTGAAAAAACCACGACCTACTCCTCAGTAAGATTTACTCAAACACTTCACTAAAAACTCTGAGCCAAACGGACTTACAAAATAAACTCTTTTGTAATCCTAGGACTAACTCTAATCATCTTTGTATCAACTAGCCTCTAGCTAATTTCTACAGATTTCAAGCTAACTCTAACTTGAACAATGTGTACCTATTACAATTTTCTTCTAAGAAAGCTGATAAGATATAATATTGAAACTCCTACTACACATCAACTAGACTCAACACACAGACGATGAAACTGTTTCTTCTAGTTGAACTGTAGCCTTCGCACAATACTTTTGTTTGCAAAATATCCTGGGAACTTTTGCTTTTCAGAACTTGATTCACTTTTGTCTTTGTGCATCTCAAATTTCAGTAGCATACATTGAGTATTTATAGAGTCAGTTGTTGAGTACATGGTTCAATTTTTATCCAACTCTACCTAGGTATACGAGTTCGACTATGACTCAACTTCCTTCTCTATTTCTGTCCTTGCTGAAATAAACTTCAATCTTCTTTATCAGTTTGCAGCCTTTTCGTATTAGTAGACATCCTTTTAGCTCTTTGATACTTATCAATCACTGATATCTCCTATGAATGAACAATTCTTGTGCCAACTGTTCCTTCAGATGTGTGTGCTCTGATGGGACTGGTTCAACTTGTCAATCTTCAAAACACATTCAGTGACATGAGCCAACAAGGAGTAAATCCCTACTCCATGCACACTACCTCCACCAGTTATAGCAAACTCAAATCATTCCAAGATTTCTAATTTTCCCATAAAGTATAACACATCATTGATCGAGAAATAATTTTACTCAAATCACCCTAAAAATCAAACTCTTCAAGTCATCACTAATCCACAAGTATGCCTCAGACCAACTAATATAACATACAGTCATGCAATCAACTTGTCGATAGAAGACTCCCCCACTTGGCTCGAAGTCATGGAACACGACATTCGATGAGCAACAGTACCCTTACTCCATTACTGCCATATCCTGCACTGTAATTCACCTCAATTCTTCATGAACTTATGTAGCACTAATCATGAAAATACCTCAAATCATTTTCTAAACTCATATCCATCCTCATGATAGTCAAGCCAACTTACCCAAGCGATTCAAACTAAAATTGCAACACCTATAACCCACCAGTAGAAAGAAACTCTCCACATAAATCATCATAAGAATCACACAACCTCAGAACATCTCGTAGGATATAACCCGCCTTCATAACCTAAAATTGGCATCTCTCCATGCCCTTTAATGGCCACAACCACTATGCAATCATTAAAGCTTCCCGAGTATGAACTCGGCAACAAAATATAAGAAAATATTTCATTCCACCAACGAACAACTGAAAGATCCTAACACACTCATAACTCAGGTTGTACAACACATCAAGATAGAATTAAGCACCCAATAGTCCTTTTCACATCCCAAAAAAAACCTTCTCATCACATCCAAACCATCTAAGCACATTCCACAGTCGCATAATACTCATAATATAGCCATCCAACAACTCGTTGAGCCACTGTCCCAATCCTAGGAACATTACCAAACATATAAGTCCAAAGGCACATACTCCCACAACTAAAACCACCAAGCCCAAGCTACTATCCAAACACAGCCTCAAGTCTTCCAGACTAGCCCAACACCAAGACACAGAAAACACATCTCACACCTCATCTATGGAATCACAAGTCGTCGACGCGTAGCTGATACCGAGTTCTCACGTAACATAAAAATTAGTGGAAGGAATTCAAAGAGATATGCTTTAAGCTGAATCAATGCCTCACGATAAGGAAATAAAGATGGAAAGTTTATCCTAGATGCCCTATAGCCTCTCGAAGATAGGTATTGACGTCATCATACCAATCAGACAGACTCTACTAGCCACGTGCTCATGACTCGTAGAACATATGAATCCAGAGCTCTTATACCAACTTGTCACGACCCCAAATCTACTAGTCATGATGGCACCTAACCCAGCCCGCTAGGTAAGTCAAATAAAATTCAACACAGCTCAAATAAGAATAATAGGAGTCAATGAATAAAATAACTGAACTTCTACATAAATTCCAAGAATTGGTAGTACAAATCATGAGCTTCTAAGACTTAGTTTTTTTAAAATCTTATACGATATATATATATATATATATCATTTGTTCGAAATAGACATAAAATATTGGCAAAACTAAAGCTCTCAAGGACAAGTGGAAGCTATATCCAGAAAACAGGTACATCTTCAATGACAGCTCCCGCCATACGGAGCAAAATTAGCTCCAAGTTCTGCACGCAAGGTGCAGAAGTGTAGTATGAGTACAATCGACCCCATGTACTCAAAAAGTAATAAACATAACATAATGTTGAAAGCAGTGACGAGCTTTGAAGATAGTCGAAGTCCGACATCAATAGCCAATAATAACTCATGATAATATAATGAAGACGATAAAGGTAAATTACTCAAGAGATATATGCTTGACTCGTTCACAATTATGGGAAAGTAGGCATGCTTCTCAGTATAACAGTAAAGTCAAAATCTTACGATTGAAATCAACCGAACATACGATTAACAAAAGAATCGTATTTGTCAATTCATAACACCAGATAAGATCCCGATTTACCAATTAGCATGAAAAAGTAAACCTATATGCCTACATGTCAAGTTATCAATTACCAAATACCATCTAGCATGCGCAATATACATCTTTATGCATATGTGTCAAACATACATGTTAAGTTATCAATTACCATATACCCTCTAGAATGAGGAACGTACATATCTATGCCTATATGTCAAATATACTAATAAAATCATCAAATGCCATATTACCGTCTAGCATGAGAAAAATGCATCACTAATGCTTACATGAAAAATATTTATGTCAACTCAATATCATCATCAAGAATAACCACACTTAGCACACTCATGGTGCCGAGCTGAAGGCACTCACCTACACACACAACAACACTCTATACGGGTGCTTGGCATCAACGCCCATCAAAAAAGCACGTATATAAAACATTGTTCCTACGTCCACTACTAACATGTTAGACTCCGGAATGGGGGATCCTGTCCAAGCGTTAATTATAATCACATAGCCAATTGTGGGGCCTGATGCACACGTAGCCTCAAAATCAATAAAATACTTAGCCCACTGTGGGGCCTGGCATACGCGCCACCTCAATATTAATATATAATCGTTGCGACGTGCAACCCGATCCAACATAACTCACAAAATGGCCCTACGGCCCAAATCCGCCATCAATTCGCTCATTTTTTTCATATGTTAGCATATAACAGAAACATAATCCAATCATATAACACAGAATACTACAATGTGCCTCAAATACAGCTCAAGCTCGTGTCACGTACAAAGACACCAAAAACATATGATATAATAAATCTAAAATGCAAAGAGGTTGAGATATAGCATGTGGATATAACTATTACGACTGAAAAAGTATGACTATGGCTAACGCAAATAGCTCAACATGGCAAAAATAGTCCAATCGGGTCTCAAACAGTAAATCAGATAGCCTAGACTTGATTTCTAGCATGAATAAAAACTCACATAGTCATTAAAATGGAGAAAACATGATATCAAGAAGCATAATAGCAAAACAAGGCATAGAATTGCGTAATAACTATCCGGGTCATGAATATCCCGGTGCACGCACACACGCCAGTCACCTAGCACGTGCGTCGCCCCCATCACGTCTCATAATCATGGTTTCCAGGGATAATTACCCTCAAATCCATGCTTAGATATGTTACTTACCTCAAACAAGCCAAATCAAATACCGAGCAAGCCAAGCAATACTCTAAAAATGCCATCCCTCGAGAATCAACCTTCGAATGGCTAGAAACAAGCCAAAAGAAACTCAAAAACATCAAAAAAATTCCAAAGGAAACAAACTCAAACAATAAAGGTTGAATCTTTAATCAATTACTAAAAGTCAACCAAAAAGTCAACTCGTACCCGAACCTCGGAACCCGACAAAACTCATAAATTTCGATATCCATTCAATTATGAGTCCAATCATACTAATGTCACTCGAATCCAATCTCGAATCGATGTTCAAACTCAATAATTCACTTTAGAGAAGTCTATACAAAAACCCCCCAATATCTTATTTAAATTCATTAATTAAATTCCAAAATCGAAGATAGAATCGTGGAATAAAATAAAATCCGAGTAGAGAATAGTTACCCCAATCAATGTGATGAAAATCCTCTCCAAAATCGTTCTCAATATCTCCAAAAATGAGATAAAATGTACAAACCCTTCTAATAAATAGAAATCTACACGCTTTTCCGCATGTGCGAACAACGGGCCGCTGTTGCGGTGTTGCTTTTATGACATAAATCCCGCTTCTAAGGAGACCACTAAGATTTCGACCTCTTGCACCTGTGGATGACTTCCCTCTTTTGTGACATCGCATGTGTGATGTACCTTCCTCTTCTATGAAACACTCTCCCAGACTACCTTCCCGCTCATGCACAACTCTGCCCACACCTCACCTTCTATATGAATTTCTCATCCCTTGTTCTACTTTACCGTTTATTCTTTCCTCTTGTTTGACTAACGTACAGATTGATTCCACATCGGCGGTGTCGCAAAAGAGTAAAAAAGTTATTGGGTGGACTTTGGCAGACAGTCGGGGTATAAGCCCCACTTTTTGCATGCATAAGATCAAGTTGGAGGATGTTTCCAACCCGTCCATTGAACAACAAAGAATACTTAATCAAGTTATGCAAGAGGTGGTCAAAAAAGAGATTATAAAGTGGTTGGATGCTGGGGTTGTCTACCCCATTTGATAGTTCTTGGACTTCTCTAGTTCAATGTGTCCCAAAGAAGGGGGCATGACAGTTGTTACCAGTAACAAAATGAGTTGATTCCTACAAGAAAGGTCACCGGTTGGAGAGTTTGTATGTATTATTGCAAGCTCAACGAAGTCACAAGGAAAGATCACTTTCCTCCTCCTTTCATGGACCAAATGCTTGCTAGATTGTCCAATTGTGCTTCCTAATTTTTTCTTAATGGTTACTCAGGCTTCAACCAAATTATTATTGCTCTGAAGATCAAGATAAAACCACTTTCACATGTCCATACGGTACTTTTTCTTTCAAACATATGCCTTTAAATTTGTGCAATGCACCAATGACTTTTTAACGGTGTATGATGGTTGTTTTCACGGACATGGTGGAAGACTACCTTGAGGTCTTCATGAATGCCTTTTTGGTGGTTGGAGATTCTTTTGATGATTGTCTTTCCAATTTTGATAAAGTGTTGGCTATATGTCAAAAAACTAATTTGGTACTGAATTGGGACATATGTCATTTCATGGTTGAGGAAGGCATTATCCTTTTCCATAAGATTTCAAAGAATGGTATTGAAGTGGACAAGGCAAATATTGAAGTTATTTATAAGCTTCCATCCCCCCCCCCCCTCCTTGGTGAAGAGTGTGCGGAGTTTCTTGGTCCATGCAGGTTTCCACCGGTGATTTGTAAAAGAATTCTCTAAAGTGGTGAACCTATTGTGCAAGCTCCTTGCGAAGGATGACACGTTTCATTTCGATGATGATTGTATGAGAGCTTTTGAACAGTTGAAGCTCAACATGACAACTACTCCTAGCATTACCTCGCCAAATTGAAGCTTAGAGAGGTAATTCTTATTGCTCCGAAGATCAAGATAAAACCAATTTCACATGTCCATATGGTACTTTTTCTTTCAAACATCTGACTTTCAATTTGTGCAATGCACCAATGACTTTTTAACGGTGTATGATATTTGTTTTCACGGACATGGTGGAAGACTAACACGGACATGGTGGAAGACTACCTTGAGGTCATCATGAATGACTTTTCGATGGTTGGAGATTATTTTGATGATTGTCTTTCCAATTTAGATAAAGTGTTGGCTATATATGAGAAAACTAATTTGGTACTCAATTGGGAGAAATGGCATTTCATGGTTGAGGAAGGAATTATCCTTTTCCATAAGATTTCAAAGAATGGTATTGAAGTGGACAAGGCTAAGATTGAAGTTATTTCTAAGCTTCCACCACCACCCCACCCCCACCCCGTCCTCGGTGAAGAGTGTGCGGAGTTTCTTGGGCCATGCAGGTTTCCACCGGCGATTTGTAAAAGAATTCTCTAAAGTGGTGAACCTATTGTGTAAGATCCTTGAGAAAGATGACAAATTTCATTTCTATGATGATTGTACGAGGGCTTTTGAAAAATTGAAGCTCAACATGACAACTACTCCTAGCATTACCTCTCCAAATTGGAGCTTGTCGTTCGAGCTCATAAGTGATACAAGTGATGTAGCGGTTGGGACTGTTTTAGGAAAACGTACCAACAAAGTTTTTCATCCAGCTTACTATGCTAGTAAGACCATGAATAGTGCCCAAGTCAATTATACCTTTACGAAGAAAGAGATCCTTCTTATTGTGTTTGCTACTGAGAAGTTTCTCCCGTACTTGATGGGTGCCAAAGTTATTGTCCACCAGATCATGCGGCACTCCGCTATTTTATGAGCAAGAAGTAATCTAAATATCGATTGATGAGATGGGTGATTTTGTTGCAAAAATTTGATATTGACATCCAATATAAGAAGTGGAGTTAATATCAAGTGGCGGGCCACTTGTCTCGTTTGAAGGAGGAGGGGAAGCCACATGATGGCCTTGAAATTAATGACTTTTTTTTCAATGAGCAACTTTTGGCACTTTCAAGAAGAGAGGTATCGTGGTTCGCGGATTTGGCAAAGTGTATTGTGAGTTGTACCATTCTGGATGAGTTCTCTTGAAACCAAAGGAAGAAAGCTAAATAGGGGTTGTCAAGACTACTATTGGGATGAATTATACCTTTTTCCGGATTTGCACGGACAAGGTGATTCGGAGGTGTGTGCCGGAGGAAGAGCAAGGTGAAATTCTTAGGGTTTGTCATTTTTCTCCATATGTTGGTCATCATGGGGGAACAAGAACGGTTGCTAAAGTCCTAAGTTATGGTTTCTATTGGCCCACTTTCTACACAGATCCAAATGAACTAGTGAAAAGATGTGATTAATGTCAACAGGCGGGCAGAAGTTCAAAGAAATATGAGATGCCTCTTCAACCATCTTGGAGATTGATATTTTTTATGTTTGAGGTATTGACTTTATGGGCCCTTTTGTGAGTTCGTGTGGGAACACAGACATTTTAGTCACGGTGGATTATGTGCCTAAATGGGTTGAGGTCGTTGCCTTACCCAATAATGAGGCTAGAAGTGTAATGGCTTTCTTGAAGAAAAATGATTTTACAAGATTTGGTACTCCACGTGCAATCATAAGCGATGGGGGGTCACATTTTTGCAACAAGTCTTTTGAATCTTTACTTAGCAAGTATTCAGGAAATCTTGTCATCTTCTAGTGGAACTAGAGCCCAAGGTAATGTGGGCCTTGAGGAAATTGAATCTTGATTGGTATTTAGCTGCTAACTTGCAGGTTACACACTTGAATGAATTTGATGAGTTATGGTACCATGCATATTAGAGTTCGTCCTTGTACAAACAAAAGATTAAATATCTTCATGACAAGTATATTTGGAATAAGGAGTTAAAGGTCGGTGATCTAGTATTGTTGTTCAACTGAAGGTTGAGGATATTTTCCGATAAGCTTAAGTCAAAGTGGAGTGGTCCTTTTGAAATTGTTATGGTGACACCTTTCAGTGCATTAAACTTGAAGAACAAGAAAAATGAAATATCTCAAGTCAATGGTCACGGGGTGAAGCACTTATTGGTAAATATTGGAGAGAGCCATGTTGTGGTAGTTATTTACTTCACTTGAGGATGATATGACATTGTGTTGTGCCACGGTGTTAAATAAAGCGCTTCTTACGAGGAAACCCAAGTTCTTTTCTTTTTATATTTCAGTTAGATATTATTTGTTATTTTTAACTTGATTTGAAGTGTGTTGTAGGGATAAGTGTTAGATGTGAAATGGTAGACAAGTTTTTGTCATCAAGGAAAAAAATGCGGACCTTATTTTTTCTTTGTGCTGCCGCAGAAAAATGCCGACCGCAGAAGCTCTTGTGCAGTCGCAGATTTCCTCTGCGAACCATACTTTCAAGAGTCAATCTTAGGCTCTAAATGGAAGGTCCTTTGAACTTTTATCCCAAGTGTGCAGAGTAATAGTGCATACTTTCGCAAAATTATGTGGTAGTAAGAGCACACCATCAGAGTGGTGGGCTTCGACTACAGTTGGCCAGTTTGATGAGCCTATAGTGGTAGCCCTGGTCCGTATGATATTCCATCTACTTCAAATGAGTCTTCTACCAGTTTCGCAACTACTATCCCTAAGCCACCATCCTCAGCTCCTACTATATTTCCTACCCCAGCTTCTGGGCCAATGCTTATGCCTACAGGTCTATTGTCTACCTTGCGGTTCTCTCAGACACTTGCGAGCCTCAATAACTGGATACATCACCTACTTCAAAACTTTCTGAGATCTCCTGTACAGTTTCAGGGCAGTCACCTTCACAAGCTCCATTGGATCTCGCTGACATGGATAAGAAACTCATCGTAGTCTTGGACAGCTAGAAGGTGATTATGGATACACTGGTATATCATAGTGTAGTGGTAGAGCGGTTGAACAAGAAGGTAAAGAAGATGAGGAAGACACAGACCAGCAAGAAATCAATTGATGCACTTCGAGTTGTGGTGACACGGATAGCTGAGAACGGAGATTTTCCTTTTGACATGCTGCTAGACCCCACCCAGCCTCATCCGGCTCCATCTTCTTATGATGATCCCACTTCTCAGACTGAGGAGTTGTGTCTTACATATGACACTGCTGAGGCGGTGCGTGATTTGTTTCGCTCTCATACCGCTCCCATACTTGATGATGATATTCAGTTAGCTGAGCAAGATGGGACTGATGATGATGGTGACACTGTGATGACCGAGGACACTTAGGGAGTCTCTTTGCTCTCTCTGATCTTTGATCTTGTACTGTTAAGCATTAGGAACAATGCTTCTTTTTATTCGGTGGATGGAGCATATTTGATGATTTGATACATTTGATGACTTTGGGATGTAATAATTGGATGATTTTACTTTTTGTCATATTTAGTAGTCATTTCATTTATTAGCATCTTTTGTTGTTCATCTTTAATTGTTTCTATTTGGTAGCTTTTATGTTTTTCTTATTAGTATTGATAATAAATGTTTGATTTTCTTAATGCCATGGTTCTTTCTAAAGGTAGTCTTTTGTGTGAACCGGGTGACTCTTCCCAAGGATTGATAGCGTGACAACTTTCTTAAGGGATTGAGTCAGTTTCATGTTTACGTAATAGTAGTAGTAAGCAGTAATGAATAAAATCCCTAACTAAGTCATTCTAAAAAAGAGTTATTTATGTTTCATGTGGCACCAACATACTTAACTACATGCTTATTGTTTGAAACAAGGTTTTTAGAACAAATAGCTCTAGTTTAATGACTTTGACGTTATTGACTTTGATATTCATTAGGTGGTTGAATGGATTAATGTGATCTTTAACTTTACTGTGATCATTGTGGGATTTAGACACTATCATCCTTTACAGTCTAGTTGCATGAGAGGTGAGGTAAATTCTTGTTGCTAGTCCAAGTACTTGAGTGAAGAGTCTTGAATTTGCCCCGAATGTGTTTCAAGGCAAATTCTAAGTTTGTTTGGTTTGAAAAATGATTATAGGCTTTCCAAGGACCGTTTTATCTTTCTATTACCACCCTATGATCGTTATCCCTAGTCAATCCCTTTGAGCCTTTTAGCCTTTCTCTATTGGTAACCATATTACAATTATTTACCTGTTTGATAATAATCTTCTCTTGAAACCCAAACCTTCCTTAACACTCATATGTAATAAGTGGCTCAAAGCCTAAGTTTGAGGGGAAAGTGGAGGAATATCTAGTATGAGCATCAAGGGAGAAAAAAGAAAGAAATGAACAATAAAGAGTGATGGCAAGTCTCTCTAGCCCCCTAAAAAAAGAAATTCCTCCAAGGGATTGGCGAAAGTGCGCCAAGAAATAAAAAGTGGAGTACTTAAGGAAGGATGTAACTACTCAACCCATAAGGTATCCTATCCTAATCAAAAAACCTTCATTACAACCCGAAATAAGTCCTACTTGGTTTTAAACCGAGTGAGCTTACATTGGTGGATATTCACATGCGGGGCAAGCCTATGGAACTTGAAGCTCTAATTGTGACATTCCTTCGTCAGAGAATATTCAATCCTTTATTGCTCTAGAATTTAAGTGTTAAATCTTGAAGAGCGAATAGCAAATGGAAGGTAAAGGAGGAAGAGTCTAGAGTCCATCATGATTTACATGAATAACAAGAGTCCTAGTGAGTGAAGCTAATTCTTGAAGCATAAATTCACACTAAAGTTACATGCAAGTCACATGTGTTCGAAAATTTTATCACCTTTTTGAAAATGCATGAGTATTGTGGGCAATGTTTGGTCCCAACTAAGTATGAATGACTTACAATTGACTCGTTGAAATGATACTTCATTTAGGGAAGATGGGAATTAATCTATTTGATTGAGGACAAGCAAAGACTTAAGTTTAAGGGAGTTGATAAGTGTGGATTTTAACCGCTTATTAGTACCTTCTTGCTTTAGTTTTTAGTCTGAAAGTAGTGATTTTGTTTCCAAATGTAATTAAATTGTATGAATTGCAAGCATGCTAAAGGATCTAATCTCATTGAAGAAATCTAACCCAAAAATGAGTGTCCCAACTCAAAAGTCAAAGAAGAGCAATGCAAAGGATTATGCGGTCCGCATAACTTATTCTACGACCGCAGATAAAGATGTGGCCCGCAAAAATGCAAGTGCGGCCACAACATTATCCTTGAAGATTCAAAAGGATTTAGCAGCAGCGCGGTCCACACACGAAATTGTGCGGCCGCAAAAGTTGTTCGCATTGGCAAGTTTGGAAAGTTCAGAGAAGCTGCAAAAGATCAAATCTCCTTAGAACGCGGTTCACAGCCAAAATGTGCTGCCGCAGAAGCTGAAGTGCGGCCGCAAAAGTTATTATGAAGTTGTAGAATCCCTCCCATTGCAAGCGCAAAAAAAGAAAGTATGTTTCGCAGCCAAATCGTGCAGCCGCAAAACCTCTCTAAGGGCATTTTGGTCAGTGAATTTTTTAGCACAATAAATAGATGAGAAACACTTTTTAGGGTAACTTTTGTACTGTAGCAGCTAGTAGCAATTAGAGTTAGATATTTTGGAAAATTGGTAACTAAAATTAGAGAAGACTTATTACTTTTACCTTTTAATTTTAGTTTTGTGTCTTCAATTGTTTGTTCTTTTTTATTTTCTATGACTTTGAGCATGAGTAGCTTAATTTATTCTATAATTGTCACTCAACCCTAGTGTGTAAAACTTATTGGTATTTATATTAGTGCTTGTTGTTGATTGGGTGTATGTTATTTAGCCTTGTTTATACTTTATGTATAGAACTAATGGTTGAAAATATTGATCCACCATGTTTGACTTAGTTCTTACTTGAGAAAGAGGAACCTAGTCTAGGAAAACTTGGCTAACTAGTTAATGTTTTGATTAGTGTGATTAAAATATTTGAACTAGAGATAGGGGATAATCCCACTTGGACTCATATTAATTGTATAATTTGCCACCCATTTGGACTTGAGAAGTCAATTTGGGCATAACATTTTTTAACCGATGGGTATTGAGTGGGTACTTTAGAATTGGGAGTCATAACACACCCCGATCTACCTAACAAGTATTGATTTACTCACCCTTTAGGTTTACACCTAGGTGAAGGTTACATCCTATAACGACCCGATCGGTCATTTAGAGAATATAAACTCCGTTTGGTGGCATAAGGTTCTGAACAACTTCATATTAGGTATACCCACCTGCGTGCGTTGTTGGATTCAGTTACCGGATAATCCGGAGTCGAATTGGGAGGCAAATTTCAATTTTTGGAGTTTAAGTGATGGGAGTTGACTATAGGTTTTAACTTTTGTGTAAATGGCTCGGAATGCGTTTTGGGTGATTTCAACAGCTTCGTATGTTTATTTTGGACATAGGCACGCGTCCGGAATTGGTTTTGGAGGTCCGTAGAGTAATTTGAGGTAATTTGGTGAAAGTTAGAATTTCGGCGATTTCGACCGATAGGTGAAATTTTGATATGGGGCTCGGAATGGAATTTCAGGAATGGTTGTAGGTCTGTTGTGTTATTTGTTACTTGTCTGCAAAATTTCACATCATTCCGGGTTGAATGGATAGGTCTCAGTACGAGTTTTGATATTTCAAGATTTGAAATTTTCATAAGTTTGATTTTTGGCTTGATTCGTCGTTTTGGTGTTGTTATATGTGATTTGAAACCTCGAGCGACTCCGTGTGAGGTTATATGACTTGTGTGTGTGATTGGACGGGGTCCCGAGGGCCTCGGGTGTGTTTCAGATAGATTTCAGGTCAATTTTTCCTTTTTTTGCACTGCTGGTGTTGTTTTCTGGTTTCCTTCTATGCGATCGCATAGTAGTAGTCGCAATCGCATAGTGTTGCCTTAACCCGCCCATTTTTCCTTCATCGATTTCGCAATAACTGGTCCGCGATCGTGTAGCTCTTTCAATTATATACTCCGTGTACGCATCCGTCCTTCGCGACCACACAGTAGAGATCCTGGCTTGAGCCAGAACCTGTTCCTTCTATACGATCGCCAACTATGCCCCGCGTTCGCATATGCATCCCTCCTCTTCTTCTGTGATCGCACAGTGAGGTACGCGATCGCGTAGTGAAATTTTACCAATGGCCATCCTTCCTTCTATGCGATCGTAGCTTCTCGTCCGTGATCGCGATGCTTTAAATCCTGGGCAGATTATAAAACTTCAAAAATCGGGAGTTTCACCATTTTTATCATATCTTGACCTCTAGAACTCGGATCTTGGCGATGTTTGATGGGTTTTCACACAAATCGAATGGGTAAGTGTTCTTCAACTAGAATTAAATATATTCCACGAATTAGTCCTTGTTTTTATCATTTAATTTGTGTTTTGGGTTTAGGAAAATGTGGGTTTTGAAAGGAAATTTCTAAATTGACAAATCATGGTTTGAGGGACCAAATGATATCGGAATTTGATAAAATTTATATGGTTGAACTCGTATTGGAATGGGTAATCGGATTTTATAAAATTTGAAAGGTTCCGAGGTGTGGGACCAGGGGTCGACATTTGGGGTCGGTTTTTATATTTTTGTAAAGATTGAAACTTTATCTTCCGAAATAGTTCCTTACAAGTTTTATGTGTATTTTGAAGTTGTTTTAGTTGATTTTGAGCCGCTCGGAGGTCTTTTCGCCTGAGAAGTTCATTTTAGAGTACGGGTTGTCGCCGTCGAGGTAAGTATCTTACCTAACCTTGTGTGGGGGAACTACCCCATAGGATTGAGTCTTCTATGTTGGTTGTAGCCCGTGTAAGCAAAGTGACAAGTGCGTACTCAGAATTATTTGCAAATAGGTTGGCCTTTTAGGATTCGTAGGTCCTTATATTACCTGTGTATGAAGTTGTAATTGTTACATTGAGTTCCTGATGTCTAGTTTCATTTCTTCCTGTTCAAATTAGAAACTACTTGCTTAATGTTCCTTTGCTTCTTATTTGATCTTAATTGACTTAAATGAAGACTTTACCTTTCCTACCGTTGTGCTATATCTTCCTTCATAAACTTCCTAATTGACTAGAACTAGCATAATCTCCCCCTATAACTGTTTAGCAGAAATTGGGATATCTATACGTTGGTGTCAAGCATGCCCGTGAGTCGTACTGTCATGACCCGAATTACCCTCCGAACGGTCTCGTGACAGCACCTAGTCTCTACGACTAGGTAAGACTAAAACCTGCAGGGAAATAAAAGCAATATAATAACTGAAATAGAAAAGGAGGAAAAGGCACTTAAATCAGCCACTCGGCTCACAAACAATTTTACTTCCCAAAACCCAGAATGTCACGGTAGTCACAAGCTTTGTACTAAATGTAGCTTTATACAAAGAAATAACAGAAATACACAAGTCATCTATGCCTATCCTAGAATAGACGGGGACTCGTGGGATTCTGCGGACGCGACAGAATTACCTCGCGGTCTCCTGGCAGCTGCTAGTGATACTCCTAACCACAATACTGGGTGTTGGTACCTGGATCTGTGCATGCAAAACATACGTAGGAAAAGGGCATGAGTACTCCACAATTGGTACCCAGTAAGTTCCAAGCCTAACACCAGTCAAGTAGTGACGAGGTCAGGTTAAGGCTCTACTGGATTTTTATAGTAAAATACTTTAAAAGTTGAACAAAGAAATATAGAAAACTAAGGCAAAAACAGTAGAAACACTAAGCTGAAAGAAATAGTAAAAAGGGAGCCCTCGGCTCAGCACAGCATATCTCACAGTAGAAAATATGCAATGCAGTACAGGGGGAAAGCTCTCGGAATCTAGTCCGTAGTCCCAATTTAAATATGCAATGCAGTACAGGGGGAAAGCTCTCAGAATCTAGTCCGTAGTCCCAATTTACATATGCAATGCATTACAGGGAGAAAGCTCCCGGAATCTCGTCTGTAGTCCCAATTTAAATATGCAATGCGAATGAATACCAGATGTAGTTTATCTAATAGTTCAGGGAAAAATAGAAAGCAATAATACGGAATAAACTACCTAAACATGGTGCACATAGTGACAACTAAGGGACAACTCAAGTAAACAAGTAGACATACTTCTCCCTAAGCTAAACTACTCAGTTAGTGCAAGAAACGGTGAAGTAGGAATGAAAATGATTTATCTCATGGAAGAAAAATGGGGTTTTAGCAAAAAAGCCCATATATGTACTCGTCACCTCACATATACGGCGCCCAAGCAACAAAAATAGTATCAAACAACCTAGGGGAAGTCCCCAACATAGAGTTAGGAAAGCCACTTATCTCGACTGCGCTAATCAACTCAATACCACGCTCTTGCCACGAGTATCTGACTCTGGCTGGCCCAAATCTATTCAATTTGATTGCATAAACTAAATATCAACTCAAGGAACCAAAATAGCTAATAAGTTCGAAGCTAATACGCAAAATTTGGAAAATTTCCTAAAACGTTCCTCGGGCCCACGTCTCGGAAACGGATAAAAATTACAAATTCCAAACACTCATTCACTCGCGAACTCACTCGAACAAGAATCATCAAAATATGACGTCTAAATCCCCCTAAATCCTCATATTTCTTACTTTAGGAATCTTCATCCCATTTTCATGATTTTTCACCCAAATCATTAATTAGATTTAGGAAATTGCTAGAGGTTAATGATATACAAGTGAATTAAGGTTAGAAAACGTTACCTGAGAAGATCCTACACAATATCCACTGAAAATTGCCTAAACCGAGCTCTAAATCGTTTTAAGAGATATACATTTCAAACCCTCAGATTGTTTGGTATAACAGTCCAGGGATTCCGCACCAGTGACTATGGGACCGCACCTGCGGAACCCCATCCGCACCTGCGATCCTGGCAGCCCTGACAACTTTCCGCACCTGCGTAAAATCCACCGCAGGTGCGAGACACCAGAACCATTTCCAAGTTCCAAAATAACCCGTTGAGCATCTGAAACATCCCCCGAGACCCCCGGGACCTCAACCAAACTAACCAACCAGTCCTAATACTTCATTCAAACATATTCGAGCCTTCAAAACACATATCATAAAATCAAAATCATCAATTATGCATGGATTCAAGCCTAAGAACTTATGAAATTTCCAAAATTCACATCCGATGCCGAAACATGCCAAAACTCATTCGAATGACGTCAAATTTTACACACATGTCATAAGTGACACTACGGACCTGCTATAACTTCCGGAATTCCATTCCGAGTCTGATATCAAAATTTCACCTATCGGACAAAATTGCCGAAAATCCAACGTTCGCCAATTCAAGCCTTAATCTACTATAGACCTCGAAAAAATATTTCGAACACGTTCCTAACCCCGAAATCATCCAATAGAGCTAACGGAGTCAACGGAATTCCATTTCGGATCCGTCTTCATACAGTCCCAACTATGGCCCATTTTCTAAAGCCTAAACTCACATATAAGGACTATGTGTCCAAAAACTCTCCGAATTTCACCACCCAACATTCCGACAAGTCCCAAAAGAAGAAATGGACATGGGGAAAACAATTATTAGGGGATGGGGGCGCTAACTCTCATAATGACCGACCGGGACGTTACATTCTCCATCTCTTAAGAAAATCGTTCGTCCTCGAACGAGTATAGAGACATACCTAAAGATGTGAAAAGGTGAGGGTACTGCCTACGCATATCCTTCTCGGTCTCCCAAGTTGCCTCATCAACCAGATGACCCCTCCACTGCACCTTCAATGATGCAATATCCTTTGATCTGAGCTTTCTGACCTGCCTATCCAATATAGTTACAGGCTCCTCAACATATGACAGGTCCTTGTCCAACTGGACTGAACTGAAATCCAAAACATGAGTCGGGTCACCGTGATACTTCCGGAGCATAGAGACGTGGAATACCGGATGAATACCTGCTAGGCTGGGAGGTGATAACTAGGGATTATACTTCATTTTACACTCCTTCTTGCTTAAGTTTTGGTTTAAATTGTATACAAAATAGTCCCAAAGGCTTACGTGTTGTACTTGTTTGCAGGGTTTTGTCAAAAAGGTGAAAAATAGTCAAAACTAGCTCAAAAAGAAATGAAACATGAACAAGCACCAAGAACAAGTCCAAACACAGTCCAACAGACCAGTGCGGTTCGTAATCCATTTAGTGCGGACCGCAGTGAAGAGATTCAGAGAGGCGAATTTTGGAAGCTAAAGCATTGCGGTCGCAAAACCATTTTGTGCGTTCCGCAATGGGTTCAACGCGGCCGCAAAACCATTTTGTGCGGACCGCACTACTGAGTTCAGAGAGATGGAATTTTTGGAGATCACGGCCAAAGAGGTCCGCACTCCATTTTGTGCGGCCGTAACAGAGCCACCGCGGCCGAGGTGCATTTTATGCGGCCCGCGATGGCCAAGTTCAGAAAGCATATTTTCAAATCCTAAGAGCCTCAACACGGCCAGACTCCATTTTTGTCCAGAAAATTTGGCCTAGTATAAATATTTTATTTTCCCATTTTTAGGTAAGCTTTTGTACTCCACTCTGAACAGGAGCTCGTGAACGATTTTCTTACACCATTTTGAGTAATCTTAGAAGTGTTTCATCATTGAATCTTCAAATATTAGTTTGTAATTAAATTATATGGGTTATTCTTCATCTATTTCTTTGTTTTTTATATTATAATTAGTAGCTAGACCCATTTTCTAGGGTTGTGGCTCAACCCTAGTGTGGGTATTTGATGGGTCTTTTGATTTAAGGTTTAAATGTTTATGGGTAGTTTATATTTGGACTGATTTGTGTTTTCCATGTTAAATTAGTGGTTGCAAACACTAATTGGTTCCTATTTGACTTGGGTTCTTCTTGAGAAAGAGAACTTGAGTCTAGGAAAATCAGTCCAACAAGGAATTGGAATTTAACCAATAGATTAATAGTCCCAATTAACGGGTTAAACCTAGAGATAGTTGTAAGACCCCGAAAAATTTTGCCAAGCGATATAGGATTTCGAGGTGCCTGGTCGACTAATTATAATATTTTATGTGATTTAAATATGATGTAAATGAATTGGATGTGGTTAATAAGTGTATGAGTCATATAATAAGTAATGTGAGGTCCAAGGGTAAGCCTAAATCTAAGCCAAATGGGAAAATTTCATAATCGGCTAAAATTCTAAATGAGTTTGCACTAGTACTCTCTTTGAAGGATAATATCTAATTGTGTATTAATTATTATGTGATGCATAACCTATCAAATCAAAGGTCTTCGAGTCTATTTTCCAACTTTTCAAACTGTTCATCATTTAAACATTCCTACGCAAAGTTATGGTCAAATTACCAAAAGCTGGAAAAATGCGATCCTGTGTCGAATCTGCGATCGCATAATCAAAATGCGATCCGCATTTGTGATATGCGATCGCATATCAGGTCGCAGACTAGGCCAGTGTTGCCCAATTTTCGGAAGTGATTCTGCGATTCACTATGCGGCCCGCATGTGTGTTATGCGATCGCAGACCCTGTTTTGAAGGCTTATTTTTCCTATTTTTATAACCCGACCCCATTTTCATAAATAGGTTTAGGGGCTTCGTTTGGGGTCAATTTCTACTGATTTTAGAGAAAGATGAGAGAATATAGAGAGAGAAATAAGGGACCTAACTTCATAATGATCCAAATCTTTCTCAAGCCTTCAAGAATCAAGAAAGATAACCATAGATTATCTTCCATCCGGGTAAGTTCTACTTCCAAAAATTCCATGCAAGAGGTTAGGAGTTCAAATATGTTGTGAGGTTTAGAAATAGGCCATGCATGTAGGACTAAGTTGTAATATGTGTTACTAAAGAACTAATTTGGGTAGTTCATGTTAATAATTGGGTGAAGTAAGAAGAGATTTCCATTTCTAAACCTTGTAGTCTACTTTACATGTTAGGTGTTTGATGAAATTCCTAAGAGAGTTATTCCAAGGGTAATCTTCCTAATTATTAATCGATTTCTGCTATTTCCTTATAGATTGTTATTGCTAGAGGTGTTGGTGAATTGTATAAACTTAAGGAAAAGCTCTTTGAGGTATGTATGGCTAACTTTAACCTTTGTAGAATCCCCTTGTTGGTGTCCTAGCATACGGTATGTGTACTTTGTTTGAGAATACGTGAATTGATTGTTCTAAGGTGTTGAGATATAAGATTCTATTCTCTGATTGTCCTAGTTGATTGCCATACCACCATGCTATATGAGATTGTGAAAACGGTGATTCCTTGTGCTTACTCTATCATGTGCAAAGCTCGTAAACTGTTGAATACCTCAGTATGAAAGGATGTACTATCAAATGAAAGAAATGATAACGAATTCAATTGTTGAATGTATCTAAGTGCTAAATGCTGTGAAGTGAATAATGGAAAGGAAATGTGGATTTATCTAATGGAACTATATGTTGATGCTTGTTATATGCCTAAACTTATCAATGTGAAGGAAAGTGGTACTAAATGAGTGAAAATTGTAGTGAACTCAATTGATGAATGTATCCAAGTATTGAGGGTTGTGTAGTGAATGATGGGAAAGAAAAGTGAATTGAATTGACTAATCTAAATGGCTATGGAGTACCGTACATGACTCACTACTTGGTAGAGATTATTGTGCCTTTGCTTTCATATGTCTGTTCGGTTGTAATGAATTCATATTCTTGATGATGAAGATCCTTGTGATTGAAATGTTGATTGTTGTTGTTATTAAATGTGGTTGAATTAATGGTTGATAAAGTCCGTTGTGAACACATGATTGTTTGGTTGTTATGAAATTCTACTCTTGATGATATGAAGCCTTATGATCGAATTGTGAACTGTTATTGTTGCCATGGAATATGATTGTAATTGTCATGTGGGATTGGGTTGCGCACCGCAACAGGGGAGATAAGGGTGATATGTGAGAAGTGATAAGGATGTGATAGTAATTGACAGGTGGGATCGAGTTGCGCGCCGCAACATGGGAGATAAGGGTGATGTGTAAGAAGTGATAAGGGTGTGATTGCAATTGTCAGGTGGGATCGGGTTGCGCGCCGCAACAATTGTCAGGTGGGATCGGGTTGCACGCCGCAACAGGAGAAATAAGGGTGAGATGTGAGGAGGGACAAGGATGGAATTGTGATTGTGATTGTGATGAAGTGAGAATTGTGGAACTTCCATTGTGTTTCTTTCTATATCTTTGTGCAGTGATTGTGTGACTCTCTGTGTGTCTCTTACTTGTGCATTGTTTAGTTTACTTAGAGTAAAGTTTGTTCATACATACCAGTACAATTCAACTGTACTGACGTCCCTTTTGCCGGGGGCGCTACATTCTTATGATGATTGTAGGTGGTTCCATAGCAGGTAATTCTTCCCACCGACAGTAGTGCCTCCTCTCCATTCCGTCAGCTGCATAGGTGAGCCCCATTTCCTCTCGGGGCCATGTGTGGTTCATGCCACCTTCTTTGAGTTTATTGTTTATTGTAAGGTATAGCCGGGGCCTTGTCACCGGCAAGTATTGGTTAAGTTCCTAGTATTCGTAGAGGCTCCGTAGACACAATGTGGGTAGTGTACATATGTATTTTGGGTAAGTAATGGTACGGTTCGGAATCGTGATCCACGTTGGTAAACGTTGTATGCATTTCTTAAGTGTTTGGTATCATATGTTTGTAATGATAAAACGCAGAGTTGAATTCAAGTTGTAATTTTATGCTTAAGTCTAAATGGCTATTTCACATGAATAAT
>ML254932.1:0-26834 GCA_005239495.1 Nicotiana undulata
ATAGTATTCTATTTTTGACTTAAGGAATTAACTGGGCGATTTTGTTCATCGCGATCGCAAGAAGAGGGCTGTGATAGCGGAGAGTCTGGTCCTAACTCACTGCGATCGCAGAAGAGGAGTCGCGATCGTGGAGCAAAGCTTAGCTGACCCTATGCGATCATAGGAAGAGGTTTGCGATCGCGGAACACTGGGACGTCACACAATGCGATCGTGGGTCGAAGGGATGCGATCGCGGAAGAGACCTGGACAGACCTCTGCGATCGCGGAGCAAGGGCTACGATCGTAGAGAAGAAAACACCAGACACCAGAAACCTGCAACATCACACAAGATTTTTGACTCTTTAACA
Source organism: Nicotiana undulata (assembly GCA_005239495.1). Lineage (NCBI taxonomy): Eukaryota > Viridiplantae > Streptophyta > Magnoliopsida > Solanales > Solanaceae > Nicotiana > Nicotiana undulata. The sequence goes on from ML254932.1 coordinate 348, forward strand.
CCCCGTTAGCTACCCGAAACTCACCCGAGCCCTCGGGTCTCAAAACCAAAAACACACACGACTCCCAAAACATATTACAAACTTATTCAAGTATTTAAATCACCAAAATATCATCAAGAACATCAAATCAAACCTCAAAACTCTTAGAATTTTCTCAAACTTCATAAACTTCTAAATTTCCCATTTTTAAATCCGAATCACGTCGTTTCAAGTCCGTTTCACACCAAATTTCACAGATAAGACAAATAACATATAATAAACCTGTTCCGGGCTCCGGAACCTTAATACGGGCCCGGTAACAGGGTTTTCACTTAATAATTCATTTTTAAATTCCTTTATTATTTCCAGAAAATAATTTCCTTTAAAAATTCATTTCTCGGGCTTGGGACCTCGAAATTCGATTCTGGGCATACGCCCAAGTCCCATATTTTCCTACGGACTCTCCGGGACCGTCACATCACGGGTCCGGGTCCGTTTACCAAATATGTTGACCAAAGTCAACTTTTTCCATTTAATTATCATACATTCTATTTTTCATCCAATTTCAATATAAAGACTTCCCGGCTATACGCCCGGGCACTCATATCGAGGTGAGATTAACGGAGGCTTTCGGGGGCCTCGAAACACAGATTTAGTTAGGATTACTTAGGATGACCTTTTGGGTCATCACATTATGATTTAGCTCAAAAAGCATACAATATCGGATGTGAGATTCTTTCTTCACATAATTAGGTCTGATCCATAAGACATAGCCTTGTCTAAGGACAGGATACCAAAGTATATTAGTTTTGCTATAGCAGCTCTTTTCCTTTATCGAACAGTACAATTTAGTTTCCCTTTTTACTGTAGCATGCAAGCAATATACATCACCTAAACGGTACAATACATACGAATAATAGCAGAATAAAACAGTCTAGCACTTTTGAAAAGCTAACCAAAGCCTATTTTCTATTTCTATCCCTCTAACGTGACTAACTACATTTAATCATCTGTATAAAAAAATTGCATATACATGAATATCAAGATTCATAATGACATGCTTTTAGTTATGTCTTTCAGTTTTAAAACCAAACTTTTTCATCATGCATCAATGCAGAAACTCAAAGATTCATTTTTCTAGAACTTCACTTTACGAGATTTCATAAAAAGAAACAAAATAATTGCAATGAATTTGAAACCTTCTGGTAAGTCAAATGCTTGATCTGGATAGTAAGATTCAGCAAATAAAACCAGTTACCACTGAATAAGAAAATACTTCTATCAAATAATCAGCCAATGCACGCCAAGTACTTGGAATTTGTAACGACCCGGTTGGTCGTTTTGAGAGTTAGCATCCCGATCCCCTAATTACTGCTTTCCCCACGTTCGTATCTGCTTATGGAACTTTTCGGAATAATTAGTTGTGAATATCGAAGAGTTTTTGGACACATAGTCCCTATATGTGAGTTTAAGCTCTAGAAATCGGACCATAGTTGGAAATGTGTGAAGACGAGTCCGGAATAGAATTTCGTCGACTCCTTTAGCTCCGTTAGGTGATTTTGGGATTAGGAGCGTGTACGGAATGTATTTTCGAGGTCCGTAGTAGATTTAGGCTTGATTTGGCTAAAGTTAGAATTTCGGCGATTTCGGGAGATAAGTGAAATTTTGATATCGGGCTCGGAATGGAATTTCGAGAGTGGATGTAGGTCCGTAGTGTCATTTATGACCTGTGAGTAAAATTTAAGGTCATTCGGACTAGATTTGACTTGTTTTGGCATCGTTTGTGTATTTTGGAAATTTCATAAGTTCTTAGGCTTGAGTCCATGTATAATTGGTGATTTTGATGTTATGTGATGTGTTTTGAAGGCTCGTCTAAGTTTGGATAAGGTATTTTGACTGGTTAATAAGTTTGATTGAGGTCCCGGGGGCCTCGGGGATGTTTAGGATGCTCAACGGGATGAATTTGGACTTAGAAAACCAGCTGAAGCATTGCTAGTTCTGGTGTTTCGCACCTGCGGAAAGGGAGCCGCAGGTGCGGACACGTAGGTGCGGTTATGGGCTTCGCAGGTGCGGTTTTGGCCAAGGTCAGCCAGGTTCGCAGGTGGGGTCTGGGTTCCGCAGGTGCAGGACCGCAGATGCGGCCCAGTGACCGCAGGTGCGGCCCCAGCTCTTTTAGCAAGTTTTCGCACCTGCGATATATTTTACGCAGGTGCGGTCCAAAGGTCGCAGGTGAGGGATCACTGTGTTGTTAAGACCAAAATTCGAGAGTTTAAGTCATAATTCATATTTTGAACTTGAGAGCTCGGGAAAGTACGATTTTTGGAGAGATTTTCACCTAGGCAATTTGGGTAAGTGATTCCTACTCGGTTTAGACTAATTTCCATGATTATACACTTGAATCCATCCTTTAATTTCGAAATTTTGGTGGCAAGTAGGGGAAATGTTGGAAAGTTCTTAGGCCAAATTTGTGAGTTTTGATCGAGGTTTTGGTATCCGATTTGAGTAATTCTTGTACGGTTAGACTCGTGAGTGAATGGGTGTCCGAAATTTATAATTTTTACCAGATTCCGAGATGAGGGCCCGGGGGACTTTTTGGGAAATTTTCCTAATTTTGCGTATTAGATTCGATTTTATTAGTTAGACTAATTACTTAAAGTTATATTTACATTATGAATTTGAATTTACTAGATTTGGGCCATTCGGAGTCGGGTACTCGTTGCAAGAACGTGGTCTTGAGTTGAGTGGAGCAGTCAAGGTAAGTGGCTTGCCTAACTTTGTGTTGGGGACTTTTCCTTAGGCTGTTTTGACACTATTTGCTATATGGGCGCCGTGTACGTGAGGTGACGAGTACGTACACGGGCTATTGTTGCTAAAATTCTATTTTTCTTCCCATGGCATAAATCATTTTTACTCTTATTTCACTATTTTATGTAGTATTTGTGTAGTTTAGATTAGGAAGGAGCATGTCTACCTGTTTCACTTGAATCCCCTATTTGATACTATGTGCACCATGTTTAGTTAGTTCTACCCTTTTTCTTGCCAGTGATTTTCCCTAAACTAATAAACCGTATTTGGCATTCATTCGCATTACATATTTAAATTGGGACTACAGACGTATTCCAGGAGCTTTTCCCCTGTACTGCATATTTAAATTGGGACTACAGACGTATTCCTGGAGCTTTCCCCCTGTACTGCATATTTATATTTGGAACTACGGGACGTATCCCGGGAGATTCCACTATGTGATACGTTGTGGAGAGCCAAGGGCTCTCTATTGCTGTTTTATTTTCGGATTATTCATTTTACTGTTTACCTTAGAATTTATATCCTTCTGTACTATTTTAAATTATTTTACTTGCAAAATCCAGTAGAGCCTTAACCTGACCTCGTCACTACTTGACTGGGGTTAGGCTTGAGACTTACTGGGTACCAATTGTGGTGTACTCATGCCCTTTTCTGCACATATGTTTCGTGTGCAGATACATGTACCAGTACTCAGTTCCGTGGCTAGGGGCCGTGTAGTTGCTTCGAGGAGACCGCAAGGTAATTCTGCCGCGTCCGCAGAGTCCTTCGAGTCACCTTCCACTCCCGATTTATATAGATTTTTTTTATGTATTTCCTTTCGTTGTATAGAGCTATCTGGTGTAGAGCTTGTGACTAAATGTGACATTCCAGGTTTTGGGAGTTACATTTACATGCCGAGAGACGATATTTCATTTAGCAGATTTACTTTATTCCGTCTTTATCTTATTATTTTTATTTAATATTTTTTCGTAAATTTAGGCTTACCTAGTCGTAGAGACTAGGTGCCGTCACGATACCTTTCGGAGGGTAAATCGGGTCGTGACAAGTTGGTATCAGAGCATATAGGTTCATAGGAGTCACAAGTCACAAGCCAGTTTATTAGAGTCTCGCGGATCGGTGCAGAGACGTCTGTATCTATCTTCGGGAGTCTATGTAACTATTAAGAACAAACACCCCCTTTGGAATTCCTTGTCGTGCTAATTATTGTCATCAAAATTCTAAAACTCTATTCTACTCTTTCTCACAGATGGTGAGGACCTGTACCGGACATACTGACGATAAGGAACCCGAGCCCCCAGCCAGAGCCGCTAGAGGCAGGGGCAGGGGTAGAGGACGAGCAAGCGGTGCAACCTGAGCACCGGCGAGAGCAGCGACAGAAGAGCCCCCAGCAACTATAGTTGGAGGTGCCCAAGAGGTCCCTACTATTACTCTAGCCCTCCAGGAGACTTTGGCTCAGTTCATGAGAGCTTTCAGCACTCTGACTCAGGCGGGACTACTCCCGATAGCTCCAGCCACATCTCAGGCCGGGGGAGGGGCACAGACTCTCGTAGCCCGTACTCCTGAGCAGAGAGTCCATGTTGGACAGGTTCCAGAGCATATTCCTATGCCCCCGGCGGCTCCAGCTCAGCATGATGCTAGGGTAGCTGTTTCTGAGGCAGAGCAGCTCAGACTTGAGAGGTACAAGAAGTACCACCCACCTGATTTTAGCGGACTAGATTCAGATGACGCTCTAGATTTTCTTGAGGAATGTCATCGCATTCTCCGCACTATGGGTATTGTGGAGACGAGTGGGTTTTTTTTTACCACTTTCCAGCTAATGGGAGCAACTTATCAATGGTGGCGTGCCTATGAGTTGAGTAGTCACAAGGAGGCAGCTTCACTTACTTGGGCTCAGTTCTCAGAGATGTTTTTACTTGAGTTTGTTCCCCAGAGCCTCAGGGATGCTTGGCGTGCAGAGTTTGAGTAGTTACATCAGGGTACTATGAATGTGTTGGAGTATGCAGTCCGTTTCAGTGACTTGGCTCGTCATGCACCGACCTTGGTTGCCACGATCAGAGAGAGGGTTCGACGCTTCATTGAGGAACTCCACCTTGATATTCAGACCAGTATGGCCAAAGAGTTGGAGATAGATATCACTTACCAGCAAGCAGTGAGTATTGCCCAGAGGATTGAGAGCATGTTGGCACGTGACAGGGAGGAGAGAGAGGCCAAGAGGTCTCGAGAGACTAGCCAGTACTCGGGAGTTCAGGCACCAGTAGCACGTTATGGTAGAGGTTTTGTGAGTCACCCTGTTCATTCAGCTCTTCCAGCAACCAGCGGTATTTCAGCTTCTCCTAAACCTCAGGAGGCTTATTATGCACCACCAGTATCTAGTGTGCCTCCTGCTCGAGGTGTTATCACCGACCAGTCCAGCAGGCCAGTTCAGAGTCAGCATCAACCGCCACGTCCTCCGAGGGGTTGTTTTGGGTGTGGTGACCCTCACCACGTGATCATAGATTGCCCCAAAGCTAGGAGGGGTGCATCATCTCAGACTTATCAGGCCCCACGTGCTCCACCGGGTCCTCCAGCTATCCTTCAGCCCCAGCTACTACCCCACCTTCTCAGGCAGCTAGAGGTGGAGGTCGGGGAGGTCGAGGTCACCCTAGAGGGGGAGGCCAGGCCAGGTACTATGCTCTTCCCACCCGTTCAGAGGTCGTAGTTTCAGATTCAGTCATCATAGGTATTGTCTCCGTTTTTCATAGGGATGCATCGGTATTATTTGACCTAGGTTCTACGTATTCATATGTGTCTTCTTATTTTGCTTCACATCTGGGGATAGCTCGGGATTCTTTGAGCTCCCCTGTTTGTGTTTCTACTCCCGTGGGAGATTCTCTTGTTGTGGACCGCGTATATCGGTCGTGTTTGATTGTTATTAGTGGTTTTGTGACCAGGGTCAATTTATTATTACTCAGTATGGTAGATTTCGATGTTATCTTGGGCATGGACTAGTTGTCGCCCCACTATGCTATTCTTGATTGTCACGCCAAGACCGTGACGCTGGCTATGCCAAGTTTACCGAGATTAGAGTGGAGAGGTACCTTTGAGTATACTCCCCGCAGAATCATTTCTTTCCTTAAGGCTCAGCGGATGGTTGAGAAGGGTGTGATGCGTACTTGGCCTATGTGAGAGCTGTTAGTGTTGATACCCCTACAGTTGAGTCAGTTCCTGTTGTGAGGGACTTTTCTGATGTGTTCCCAGCTGATCTTCTGGGTATGCCGCCCGACTGAGATTGATTTCGGCATTGATTTGTTGCTGGGCACTCAGCCCATTTCCATTCCTCCCTATCGTATGGCTCCTCCTGAGTTGAAAGAGTTGAAGGAGCAGTTGCAGGAGTTACACGATAAGGGTTTCATCAGGCCCAGTGTATCACCTTGGGGTACTATAGTATTATTTGTGAAGAAAAAGGATGGTTCTATGCGGATGTGTATTGATTATCTGCAGCTGAACAAAGTTACAGTGAAGAACATGTACCCTTTGCCTCTCATTGATGACCTGTTTGACCAGTTACAGGGTGCCAGGGTATTTTCCAAGATTGACTTGCGCTCTGGCTATCATCAATTGAATATTCAGGAGCCGGATATCCCGAAGATTTCCTTCAGGACCAGATATGGCCACTATGAGTTTTTTATCATGTCATTTGGGCTGATCAATGCCCCAGAAGCCTTTATGCATGTGATGCACAGTGTGTTCTAGCCTTATCTTGATTCTTTCGTCATTGTGTTCATTGACGACATCTTAGTATATTCTCGGTCCTAGGAGGATCATGAGCAACATTTGAGGATCGTGCTCCAGACTTTGAGGAAGAAGGAATTGTATGCAAAATTTTCTAATTGGAATTTTTGCTTGATTCTGTGGAATTCTTAGGCCATGTGGTGTCTTGTGATGGGATCAAGGAAGATGCGAAGAAGGTGGAGGCAGTGCAGATTTGGCCAAGACCGTCTTCAGCTACTGAGATTCGCAGTTTCCTTGGTTTGGCTGGGTACTATTGTCGTTTCGTAGAGGGATTTTCATTTATTGTAGCCCCTATGACCAGACTGACCCAAAAGGGTGCTCCGTTCAGGTGGACTGAGGAGTGTGAGGAGAGCTTCCAGAAGCTCAAGACAACCCTGACTACAGCTCCAGTGTTGGTATTACCTACGAGTTCAGAGTCCTATACAGTCATAGTGATGCTTCGAGGATTGGCCTTGGGGCGGTGTTGATGCAGGACGGTAGGGTGATTGCCTACGCGTCCAGGAAGTTGAAGGTGCATGAGAAGAACTATCCATATCATGATCTCGAGTTGGCAGCAATTGTTCACGCCGTGAAGATCACCGGAGTTTGCAACACTTGTTTAAGCAGAAGGACCTCAATTTGCGCCAGCAGAGATGGTTGGAGTTACTAAAGGACTATGACATCACTATATTATACCACCCCGGGAAGGCCAATGTGGTGGCCGACGCCTTGAGTCACCGAGCGGAGAGTTTTGGGAGTTTGGCATATCTTCCGGCAGTTGAGAGGCCCTTAGCCTTGGATGTTCAGTCCTTAGCTAGTAAGTTCGTGAGATTGAATCTTTCAGATCCTTGTCGGGTTCTAGCTTGTGTGATTGCTCGATCTTTTCTTTATGACCGCATTCGAGAGCGCCAATATGATGATCCCCACCATCTGGTTCATCAGGATAGAGTTCGGCATGGTGATGCCAAGGATATGACTATAGGTGATGATGGCGTGATAAGGATGCAAGGCCGTATCTGTGTGCCCAATGTAGATGGGCTTCGGGAATTGATTCTTGAGGAGGCCCATAACTCGCGGTATTCCATTCATCCGGGTACCGCAAATATGTACCAGGATCTGAGACAGCACTACTGGTGGAGAAGGATGAAAAAGGATATAGTGGAATTTGTGGCCAAGTGTATCAACTGTCAGCAAGTCAAATATGAGATCAGAGACCAGGAGGGTTACTTCAGCAGATTGAGCTTCCAGAGTGGAAGTGGGAGAAGATCACCATGGACTTTGTGGTTGGACTTCCTCGGACTTTGAGAAAGTTTGATGCTATTTGGTTTATCGTGGATCGACTGACCAAATCAGCCCATTTCATTCCAGTGTTGACTACATATTCCTCCGAGAGGTTGGCTGAGATTTATATCAGGGAGATTGTTCGCCTCCACGGTATTCCAGTATCTATCATTTCGGACAGAGGTACACAATTCACTTCACGATTCTGGAGAGTCGTTCAGTAGGAGCTAGGCACCAGGGTAGAGTTGAGTACATCCTTTCACCCTTAGAAGGACGGGCAGTCCAAGCACACGATTCAAATTCTTAAGGACATGCTCCGTGCCTGTGTGATGGATTTTGGAGGGTCATGGGACCTATACTTGCCACTTGCAGAGTTTGCTTATAATAATAGTTACTAGTCCAGCATTCAGATGGCGTTGTATGAGGCTTTGTATGGTAGACGGTGCAGGTCCCCAGTGGGATGGTTTAAGCCGAGCGAGGCCCGATTGTTGGGTATAGATTTGGTCCAGGATGCCCTGGATAAGGTGAAGGTGATTCAGGAGAGACTTCGCACAGCCCAGTCCAAGCGGAAGAGTTACACGGACCGGAAGGTTGTGATTTGGCATTTATGGCTGGTGATCGGGTTTTGCTTGGGGTATCGCCTATGAAGGGCATCATGAGGTTCGGGAAGAAGGGTAAGATGAGTCCGAAATTTATCGGCCCTTTTGAGGTGTTGCGGTGTGTTGGGGAGGTTGCTTATGAGCTTGCCTTACCTCCCAACCTATCAGGAGTTCATCCGGTATTCCACGTCTCTATGCTCCGGAAGTATCACGGTGACCCGACTCATGTTATGGATTTCAGTTCAGTCCAGTTGGACAAAGATCTATCATATGTTGAGGAGCCAGTAGCTATATTGGATAGACAGGCCAGAAAGCTCAGGTCAAAGAATATTGCATCAGTCAAGGTTCAGTGGAGGGGTCAGCCGGCCGAGGAGGCGACTTGGGAGACCGAGCAGGATATGCGCAGCCAATACCCTCATCTGTTCACATGTTCAGGTATGTCTCGATACTCGTTCGAGGACAAATAATTTTTCTTAAGAGGGGGAGAATGTAACGACCCAGTCGGTCATTTTGAGAGTTAGTGCCCTGTTCCCCAAATGATTGCTTTCCCCATGTTCGTATCTGCTTATGGGACTTTTCGGAATGATTAGTTGTGAATTTCGAAAAGTTTTTTGACACATAGTCCCTATATGTGAGTTTAAGCCCTAGAAATCGGACCGTAATTGGAAATGTGTGAAGACGGGTCCGGAATGGAATTCTGTCAACTCCGTTAGCTCCGTTAGGTGATTTCGGGGTTAGGTGCATGTCCGGAATGTGTTTTTGAGGTCTATGTAAATTTGAGGTTATTCGGACTAGATTTGACGTGTTTCGGCATCGGTTGTGGATTTTGAAAATTTCATAAGTTCTTAGGCTTAAATCCATGTATAATTGGTGATTTTGATGCTATGAAATGTGTTTTGAAGGCTCATCTAAGTTTGGATAAGGTATTTGGACTGGTTGGTAAGTTTGGTTGAGGTCCCGGGGGCCTCGGGGATATTTCGGATGCTCAACGGGATGAATTTGGACTTAGAAAACTAGCTGAAGCATTGCTGGTTCTGGTGTTTCGCACCTGCGGAAGGGGAGCCGCAAGTGCGGACACGCGGGTGCGGTTATGGGCTTCACAAGTGCGGTTTTGGCCAAGGTCAACCAGGTTCGTAGGTGCGGTTTTGGCCAAGGTCAGCCAGGTTCGCAGGTGCGGCCTGGGTTCCGCAGGTGCGGCCTGGGTTCCGCAGGTGCGGGACTGCAGATGCGGCCTAGTGACCGCAGGTGCGGCCCCAGCTCTTTTAGCAAGTTTTCGCACCTGCGATGTATTTTCCGGAGGTGCAGGACCGCATGTGCGGTCCAAAGGTCGCAGGTGCGGGATCACTGTGTTGTTAAGACCAAAAGTCGAGGGTTTAAGCCATAATTCATATTTTGAACTTGAGAGCTCGGGAAAGTGCGATTTTTGGAGAGATTTTCACCTGGGCAATTTAGATAAGTGATTCCTACTTGGTTTAGTCTAATTTCCATGATTATACACTTGAATCCATCCTTCAATTTTGAAATTTTGGTGGAAAATTGGGGAAAAGGTGGATAAAGTTCTTAGGCCAAGTTTGTGAGTTTTGATCGAGGTTTTGGTATCCGATTTCGATTAATTCTTGTATGATTAGACTCGTGAGAGAATGGGCGTCCGCAATTGATAATTTTTACTCGATTCCGAGACGTGGGCCCGGGGGACCTTTTGGGCAATTTTCCTAATTTTGCGTATTAGCTTCGATTTTATTAGTTAGACTAATGCCTTAAAGTTATATTTACATTATGAATTTGAATTTACTAGATTTAGGCCATTCGAAGTCGGGTACTCATGGCAAGAACGTGGTCTTGAGTTGAGTGGAGCAGTCGAGGTAAGTGGCTTGCCTAACTTTGTGTTGGGGACTTCCACTTAGGCTGTTTGGACAATATTTGTTGTATGGGCGCCGTGTACGTGAGGTGACGAGTACGTACACGGGCCATTGTTGCTAAAATTCCATTTTTTCCCATGGCATAAATCATTTTTACTCTTATTTCACTCTTTAAGGTACCATTTGTGTAGTTTAGATTAGGAAGGAGCACGTCTACCTGTTTCACTTGAATCCCCTATTTGATTATGTGCACCATGTTTAGTTAGTTCTACCCTTTTTCTTGCCTCTGATTTTCCCTGAACTGTTTAAATAAATCGTATCCGGCATTCATTCGCATTGTATTTTTAAACTGGGACTACAAACGTATTCCAGGAGCTTTCCTCCTGTACTGCATATTTAAATTGGGACTACAAACGTATTCTGGGAGCTTTCCCCCTGTACTGCATCTTTACATTTGAAACTACGGGACGTATCTCGGGAGATTCCACAATGTGATACGTTGTGCTGAGCCAAGGGCTCTCTATTGCTGTTTTATTTTCAGATTATTCATTTTTATTGTTTACCTTAGAATTTAATCCTTCTGTACAATTTTAAAATGTTTTACTTACAAAATCCACTAGAGCCTTAACCTGACCTCGTCACTACTTGACTGGGGTTACGCTTGACACTTACTGGGTACCAATTGTGGTATACTCATACCCTTTTCTGCACATATTTTTCGTGTGCAGATACAAGTACCAGTACTCAGTTCCGTGGCTAGGGGTCGTGTAGCTGCTTCGAGGAGACCGCAAGGTAATTTTGCCGCGTCCGCAGAGTCCTTCGAGTCACCTTCCACTCCTGATTTAGATAGACTTTTTTATGTATTTCCTTTCGTTGTATAAAGCTATCTGGTGTAGAGCTTGTGACTAAATGTGACATTCCGGATTTTGGGAGTTATATTTGTACATGCCGAGTGGCGACATTTCATTTAGCAGATTTACTTTATTCCGTCTTTATCTTATTGTTTTTATTTAATATTTTTCCACAAATTTAGATTTACCTAGTCGTAGAGAATATGTGCCGTCACGATATCTTTCGGAGGGTAAATCAGGTCGTGACGTAACTCATATTAATAACAGAGTTTTCAAAGACCACATAATTGTTGAAGCCTGATTGATATTGCCTTAAAAAGAAGTCAAGACCAAATCTTTTGGGGATAAGTAATGACAAGACAACAATCAGTTTCGCGAGGTTAATTAAACACATAAATTTGCCTATTTGTACGAGGAACTCAATAAAAATCTACCTTAAAAGAAAATGAATGAAAGAGAGGAAGAGTAACATATGAAAAAAATGTCAGGACGAAGATTATTTCCTTTCCAAGTTACTCATATAGAATACCTGTTTACATGGGAAACGCATTCAAAATTCACCTCATGCCTTCAAGAAAACGAAGTGAAGGAAAGTAACAGAGGAGGAAACAAATCATCAAGAAACTTTTGGAAGCAACAAATGCAACATAGTAAATTAACTATCACTCTTCAACTTCAAAAGTTATGGGTCGTCCGTGTCCTTTTCTCTACTTCATACTTTTAAGAAATAAAAAAGAGTATTAGTGAAAAACAATGGAAAGCAATCTTAGTAGGCGTTTGGACATAACAATTGTAAAATTCAAAAAAATGGTGAAAAGAATTTTCAAGTTAAATTTCAGTTTGGGTTGTTTTTGAAGTTTTGTAAGTGATTTGAGTAAATTTTGAAAAACATCTTTTTGCAATTTTTTAAATTTTCAAAATGCATCTTCAAGTGAAAATTGAAAATTTTATGAACATACGCTGATTTCGAAAAAAGTAAAATTATTTTGGGAAAATCTTGCATCAAATGTTATGTCCAAACTGACACTTAATATGATATAAAGAACTTTCACACAACTCTTGAGCAATCTCCTCAAAAGTTGATTCTTCAAAAGCAAAACATTTAGAAAAAATGACAGCTAATACTTAAGTCATTAGGGTAGCAGGAGTTTCCAACAAACCAATATGGGGCATCCAAATATCAAGCATCAAGAAAAGTTTACTGCTGCAGAAGAAGAAGTACAAAACCTGCATAGATAAATTGTTGTCTCCTACGTAAAATTTAATAACTAATGTCTATGTCATTTTAATCATTTGACACCATGTTACTTTGATTGAGGAATATCAATAAACTAACAAATGCAAATTAAAATAGACACCTCCCAAATTCCATAATGATTGTCTAAAAGTTTTAATCGGACATAGAAGTTCATATTTGGTTATAACTCTTTTCATAGCAATTAACTATGCTCAGTATGTGGATTGTCTCTTAACATTTTGTATAGTGTCCTAAAAGAGAATCGTACTTTCCCTATCTTGACGCTCTTTCAATATCACTTTATCAAAAAATACAACATATATTTTTTGAATGTCAGAGAAAACTGACAAATTAGAATAGTTAACGTCCTGTACCAAAAACTAAATGCAATGAAATCTTAGGGAGCTTTGTAATACTATAAATATTTAATGGTAAAGAAGTTATGCATGCAGCATAACAAGAAGACAATAGAAGCTTGAAAGCTGTTAGAAGCAAACTAATACTCATTTCGGTGCTCTATTAAAAATGTATAACACATCGTATCAGAGAGCCACAGGACATGAAATTAAATCCATGCTCAATTCTACCCGTGTGTACCAAAGCATCAAAGAACACCAAATACCACGAATGCTAAGAAAAAAAAAGTATGAACCTCAAGCAACAAGAAATAAACATTACTTATTTTGTTCAAACAGAAGAACACAAATATACTTGATTTGCATATTATCTGGGTCAATTACTATCCCCCAAAAGAAAGAAAGGAAAGGAAACATTAAACATATTAGCTTAGCGCTTTTATTTTCATTTCAACCAGTATTATCACCCGCGCGGATGCGCGGACACTAATTATGTCAAATATTTGAGTTATTTGGATTATATATAAATAATCTTAAAATATAAACCTTGATAAATATAGATAATCATTGGATATTAATTAAGAAACACTATGTGAAAAAAGCTTACACTCCGTTTGGATCACTGTTCCCCATTGATTTATAATGTATCGAATTGTACTGTATTGTATTGTACCGTATCGTTTTATGAATACAATGTTTGGATAGATTGTTATAACGACCCGACCGGTCGTTTTGCGTATTCGGACCCCGTTCCCCTAAATAAGACTTCCCGTAGCGGCTTATAGTGATTTATGACTTGTGGGGACGGGTGGTTCGGGATTCAGAAGTGTTTAGAGCAGTATAGGAACACTTAATTCCTTAAGGTTGGCGTTTTTGGCCAAGTTTGACTTCGGTCAACATTTTTAGTAAACGACCTCGGAATCGAGTTCCGACTGTTTCAGTAGCTTCGTATGATGATTTCGGACTTGTGCGTATGTCCGGAATGGGTTTTGGATGACCCGGGAGCGTTTCGACGCCAAATAGCGAAAATAGAGTTTCCTTAAGTTCATAATTTGGTTTGGAACGTGTTTTTGTGTTATCGAGGTCCGAACAGAATTCCGAGATCGGGAATAGTTCCGTTAAGTTATTTATGACTTGCCTGCAAAATTTGGCGTCATTCCGAGTAGTATAGGTCGGTTCGGCGCATTGAAACCGAATTCAAGAACTTAAAGTTCTTAAGTTTGATCCTAGGGTGATTTTGAGTTTTGGTGTTGTTTCGGGTGTTCTGAAGGCTCGAGCGAGTCCGTAATATGATTTAGGACTTGTTTGTATTTTTGGACAGGGGCTCGGATGGGCCCAGGTGCCTCCCGGGCACCAAACGAGGCCAAAAACCAGCAGCCTTAACCGCTGGTGCACTTGAACTGGTGTGACCCAGTCGCAGGTGCGAGACCGCTCCTGAGGTCCAGGCCTCGCAGGTGCGGTCGTAGGTGAGAAGGTCCATTATCGCAGGTGCGGACATGATTCCACAGGAGCGGAGCCGCAGGTGCGGGCCTCCCTCCGCAGGTACGATTCCAGGCCTTCTGGGCCACTTCCGCAGGTGCGAGACCGCAGGTGCGGTCCTCGAGCCGCAGGTGCGAGATCACTGAAGGCAGTGAGCTCTTTTAAACACGGGACTTAGCCATTTTTCACCATTTCTTCTTCACCATAGGTGATTTTGAGAGCTCACAAGAGGGTACTCGACCTAGCTACTAAGAGGTAAGTAATTTCCACTTCAACGTTGGTTTAATACATCAATTACTAAGTAGATTAACACCCCTATTCGTGTAAATCAAGGGTTAGAGGGGGATGGGTCATTTCCTACCGATTTTTAGAGAGAGTTGAGAGCTATGTAGAGAGAGGAAGAAGGAATCTATCCTTCCAATCACAAAACCTTGCTCAAGTCTTCAAGAATTAAGGAAGATAACCACTAGAGTTTCCTCCATCCGGGTAAGTTCTACTTCCAAGACTTCATATAAGGGATTATGAGTTCATAATATTTTGTGGGGTTAGAAATAGGGCATGCATGTAATGCTAAATTGTAGTATGCAATATTAATGAACTAATTTGGGTAGTCCATGTTAAAATTTGTTGAGGGGAGAAGGGATTTCCATTTTTTGGACCTTGCAATCCATTTCACGTATTAGGTGTTTGATGCAATTACTAAGAGAGTCACACCATGAGAAATCTTCCTAATTATTAATCAATTCCCGCTTTCTCCTTATAGATTACTATTGCTAGAGGTGTTAGTGTATTGTGGAAACTTAAGGAAAGCTCAACCAGGTATGTTGGCTAAACGTTCTCCTTCGGGATGAAAATCCCTAATGTTTTCCAAAGGTTTAAGTATAATCGGCTCGAAATTCCTAATTTCTATATTCCGAGTCATCCTGTATGAACTTACAAACTTGAGTATTTCAAATGAGCTTATTTTCAAAAGATAGAGATTTAAAGTATGGCTTGTTATTATAATGTTATGTCTTTGAGTCGTATTCTTAATGAAAAAGTAGTACACCATTTGGGTGAGGAAAACTCGGTATGCTTCATACTCCTAATTGCTCTTATGTGTGCTCAATGACTTGATTGAGTATGTTTCGTTGTTGATAATCTATAAAGGTGTTGAAATGAACTGAATGAACTGGGAAAGAGTAATTCAAGAATAATTGGAGTATTGCTTGTTTATGACTTTGGTGTGTGTTTCTATTGCTGGTTGGTATGCCCTAATCTTTGAGGAGAAACCTTTTGTGCTTAAAGTTTCAATTGTTGAGTAACTTTATATATATGATTTTCTAAAATACTTTATACGTTGGAAATTAGTGGTGATCCTTGAAACTAAAAGAAGGAAAAATATGGAATACGAAATACGGCCATCGTGCCATGAATAGAGAAACTTGAAAAAGGCCCAAAGAGCGGAGGAAATATTGCTATCGTGAGGTATTGTCAATGCTAATAAATATTTGTACAACATGAACGATTCTGAGATGGATACATTTCTACATATGTGTTACCTTTGTGTGCAAACTAACTAAAAATGTTTCTGGGAGTATCATTAGCAAAATCGAGGAAGGGTGGGTCATAAGGCCCATACCTTAAACTACACGTGCCGGTGTAGGAGTGGATTGTGGATTGTGATGGTTCCCCTTGATTGGGATGAAATTGGCACCCGTGAATTGGAAAATGAATGAGATCGACCCACACGGCATATGTGGGGAGGCGACTTAGTTGATCGGGTTGAGATCAGACTCCATGTTGCGCACATGGTGGTACTACTCCTGTAATAACTTTCTTTCGCATCATATGTCAAACCACATTGTCCGTGGGGAGATGGCCTAGCCGATCGAACGTGATCGGACGCCGTGCTAACAAAGGCGGTGGAATATCGGTGCTAATGATCTCCCAGCCATATATATATATATATATATATATATAAAAACTATTTTCGTATACCGAAAAATCGTTATGTTTCAATTGGCTACTTGAATATTGTTGGTTGTGACTTGTTGTTTCTATGTGTTGTGTTTGCCTCTATGGATACTCTACTTGAAAGAGGATTTTTAGTTATACATGCTAGTACTATTCGATGGTACTAACGTCCCTTTTGCCGGGGGCGCTACATCCCTTTCATGGATTTAGGTGACTTTGTAGCTGGTAACGAGGATCGCGGGTGACAGTGCCTTCTCCTTCTCCCCATAGCAATTTTGTGAGCCCCGCTTCCTCCCGGGTTCAAGTGTAGTGTTTGTTGTATTTCTTTTGTACAAGACACTAAATTTTGAGGTATACCCGGGGCCTTGTCACCGGCATTTTTATAATTCTCCTCAGTTGTATTTAGAGGCTCCGTAGACAGGTTGTGGGTGGTGTCGGATATTGGAATTAAACTAGAAGTATTTGTATTTTGGCAAATATGTTTTTCATCATATCTACAAAGATTGTAATATTCTGGATATCATGATTGAGATTTCTAATAAGAACAAAAATGGAAGTTAATGAAATATTTATAAAATATGATTGATAGAATTTACCTCCTCGATGTTCATAAGCTAATTTTGGGTAGAATGAAACCTAGCAGGCTTGCTCAGTCGGGTTCTACTTGGTTGAGCGCCAGTCGCACTCCTTGGTTTTGGGGCGTGACACTGGGGAGTTTCGATCTACCGTTTTGGGCGCCCCAGGCAGCGTGGGGCGTTGAAACTTCGCAATTGTTTTTATATATATAACATCCCGATCCCCCGAGCCTTTTATATATCCAATTAACATGTCCCACACCATTCTATCTATCATTTCTATTCCTACAAAAAAAAACATATAAACTCTATTCTACTCTAACTAGAAAATTAAAAAGCTAAGCTATGAAAGCAATAAAAATTGGGTTGCCTCCCAACAAGCACCTAATTTAACATCGTGGCATGACACAGGGCCTCATTTACTCATTAACGAGTACAAGTTTGGTCTTCTCACGATCAATTATTCCTCCCTAATAGTGCTTGACACTGTGTCCATTCACGAAAACTTTTCTTTCAGCATTTAACGCACGCATCTCAATTGCACCATAAGGAGTTGATGTTTTATACTTCAATACCACACAAGAGGGGGAGGGGGGGTGATTTGTGTGGTGTCTAATTTTTTGAGTGTTGTCTTGGTAGAAGAACCTGGTTCTTCTTAGTGTTCCAACTTCTACTGGTGCGAAATAATAAATGCAGTAAAGTAAAAACACAGAGATTTTACGTGGAAAACACCTGGCTTAAAAGGTGAAAAAACCACGATCTACTCCTCAGTAGGATTTTCACAAACTCTTCACTACAACTCTGAGCAAAACAACATTTACAAAATAAACTCTTTTGTAAACCTAGGACTAACTCTAATCCCTTTGTAGCAACCTAGCCTCTAGCTAATTGCGACAAGCTTCAAGTTAACTCTAACTTGAACAATATGTACCTATTACAATTGCTTCTAAGAAAGCTGAAAAGATACAATATTAAATCACCTACTACAACCAACTAGACTCAATAAGCAAACAGATGAAACTGGTTCTTTTAGATGGTCAGTAGCCTTTGTGTCGCACAAGGATTCTGCTTGCAAAATATCTCTGAGAGTTTTGCTTTCAATTCTTGTTTCACTTCTGCCTTTGTGCGAACACTTCTTCGGTAGGAATACTTCAACATTATATAGCGCCAGTAGTTGAGATGTTCTTGTTTAATTCTGCTGCAACTCTTCCTTGGTGGAAGAGTTTGTATTAAACTCAACTTCCTTCCTTTGTTACTATCCTTGCTGAATTCAAACTCTAATCTCTCATCAATTTGCAACCTTTTCGCTTTAGGAGACAACCTCTTAGTTCCTAGATGATTCACATAACCTGTTATCTCCTACGCATGGACTCTTCGCGTGCCGTTGAGTCTGTTTCACTATGATAGCCTGATGGACCTGGTTCAACTTGGTAGACATTTGTCAATCTTCAAAACAATGTAGTGACTTGGGTCAACAAATTTCCCATATTTGATGATGACAAACCCTGTGCTTAACCCTGTACAATCTTCAAACACTTTTTATGGTTTTAAGCGTTTATCATAGATAAACCAGGTTCATTAGGTTGTAAATATCACTTTGAAAATTTTGATAAAAGCACTATCTTCCCCCTTTTGGCATCATCAAAAATTTGCAAAATGATAAACTTACCAGAGTTATTAACAATTACTCGTGGCCATTTGAGGTAACTGCAGGTGCAAAACATGATTAATCATCACAAGAAACCAATAAATGTAAGCTAAATAAGAAATTGAGACAATTCAATAACAAAACTGCAAAATTCATTGATAGGATCGAAAATCAAACACCATAAAGTCAAAAACAAAAAACAATCAAAACCATAAGCAAAACAGAGTATGAGTAGAAAAATCCCGGACTGGGTCATAAATGGGGTTTTGGTGGCTCTGGACATTCTAAGGTTGGGTAGGTGCAGATGAGGTGGGGTTCTTGGCTTGAAGGACAGACAACATTTGGTGAAGAACACCTTCATTTTTCTCCTTCTCCTTTGCTAGTTCAACTCTGAGAGCATCCCGCTCAACTTCCACCTCATGAAGGCAAGATTTCAATCTAAGGATCTCCTCATCCTTCATCTCTCCTTCCTGTACCAATGCCCTTACTTTGCTATTGACTGGCTGCTTCATAGATGAACCAGGTTCATCTTCCGGAACATTGACAATATAATTACAAGTCAGCAAAGTGTTCTTCCCAAAATCATCCTTAGCATTAGCCATATCAGCTTTCTTCACAGGAACCTCAAAGTGAGAAAGTACAATTGTCAGAATAAAGCCATAAGGAATAGCATGTACTTTGGTTCCATGTACAACTCTGTCCAAGAGTTGAATGATGAAAGCTGGCCAATTGATCTGCTTTCCCCTATACAAACACTCCATCAAGGTGAGATTCATGTAATTGGCGATGTGCCTTCTTTCTTGTCTGGGCAATAGGAACTTGATGACAAATTCAAAGAATAACTTGTGTTCGGGCTTCATTTCACTCTTGAACACCAACCCGGGCTCAGCTTCCTCCTCATTCTCACAAAAGAATCTGGTGATGTTAAGAGCTGAGGCCATTCCATAAAGACTAGGCCATCTTTGCCTAGTGTAATCATCGTACCCATCAGCAGGTATGTTCAGAATCTCTCCCAGTTCCCTTGCATCAAAAGTTATCTGAATGCCCTTGACTGTGGAAGTAACCCTGCCATCCTTCACGACTGCATTACCCATGAACTCCACCAAATCGTTCCTTGCCAGCCTTCCTTCCATTCGAATGACCATGTCCTTCCACCCCTGCACATCCAGTGTGTCCAGTAGGTATCGCATCCCAGGTTCCTCGAGATCTTTCAATAACTTTCCCTTCAAAATTTTCCTCTTGCTGAACATTGTGACTCTATAGTCTCCTCACTAACATCCTTCTCATCTCCTCCACTCCACTCTTTATCTTCTTCTTCAACAACCGTCACTTTCTTTTCCTTGGACCTGGACCTTTTAGCAGTACTTGAGGGTGTGGCAGACATAACAACTGACTTCTTTGAAGAAGCCTTAGCCTTCTTGGGCTTGGGTGTCTCAACCACAACTGGAGCAAGTTGCTCCTCATGTTGGACCAAGTCCAACAATTCATCATCCACATCAACAGCCTCAACAGGCTCTCCTAATTTGGCCTTTCCCTTCGCAACTTTCATTTTCTTGCTCTCTCTCAGAGCCTTTTCTAATTCTTCTTCTTGTCGTTGAACAACATTCCTAGTAGCACGCACCTTTGGGGCAGGAGCATCAACAGACACTGGAGCTTTTCGTTTCTTGAAAGAAATAGGTGTTTTAGCTTTTCTGGACTTGAGCGTTCTTCTCTTTTTGGGATTGTAGGAGTCTCCCAACCTCTGCAGCATCTCAGCTAGTGTTTCCTCTATAGATGAACCAGGTTCATCTAAACCCTGTCTCAAGCTCTCCAACCCCGTTGCTGCTTCCTCAGCAACATTTCCCCCTAAATCTGTGAAATCTTCCCCAACATGCTCAGGAACGGGACCACAAATAGCCAAAGGGGTGCCGTCCTCCCCAGATCCCCTTACAGAACCTCCGTCTCCCTCACTCTCAAGAATCTTTTCTTTTCCTAATTTTCTACGCCTATCCGACACTTCAACATCAACAACTGACCCAACCAACACAAACATGTTCTCAGTAGTAGCAGGTTTAGAACCAACCTAAGATTTCCTTGCTCAGAACTGGATGAACCAGGTGCTTCATCCTCATTGGCTGATTTGAAAGATTCACTTGATGATTCAGACTCATTCTCCTTTTCAGCCTGTAGAATTTCCTCCAAGAATCTTGCACGAGAGCCAGAAGCAACAGATTTTCTAGGAAAAACTTTCACACGACGAGCCCTAGGGGCTGTGGTAGGGTTAGGTGTGGGTTCAAGAACTGGAGAGTTTTTAGGGGTTAATGATATTTCTGGAGATTGAGAGCTATACACGGATGGAGAATTATAATCAGACTCATAAAGTCCTCCATCGTAATCACGATTTGGCGATGAAGAAGCAGGAGGTAGTGACGACATTATTATTAACGTTTTAGAAAAGACGAAAGGTTGATCAGTTCTGGTTTGAGAAGAGTGAGATGAACTTGGTTCGACGGTTTAGTTATTAAGATGGGAGTAATGATGACCCTTTTATAAGATGTGGCTAAGAATTTTACAACGGAAAAATATTTACTCAAGTGGTAGTCTAATCGATGCAGGACTGGCATTTATTAGACGGTTACAAACCCCTAAATTTTGGCTAATTTTAATGTGATAGGACTCCTTGAAACTGGTTCAATTTGGATAATTACTTGGACTTTGAATTGAACCCAATATAGATAGAGTTCTGCTCATGTATGACTGTAATTAATTTGATAAGTGTATGGAGATGAGTACGTACCTTGTCAGTCAGATGAACCAGCATAGATGAACCAGGTTCATCTTGTTAAAATCTTTAATTTGCCTAAATTTACAAAGATAGAGAAACATCATTAGTACCTAGGGAATCATATTAAAACATGGCAAGAGAGTATGGCAATAAAGACATGATACTGAGCAATGATTAGTCTGGTTAAGTACCTATGTTAATGTTTCTAGCCAATTTGTTTTTTTCATTTTTCAATTTTTTTTTCATTTTTATTTTTCCAATTAGCTGATCTTAATCATCCCTAATTCAAGCCTGTTTCTCTCAAAATTCTCCCTTCTCAGTGCTTTAGTGAAGATATCTGCAATTTGCTTGTCAGTAGCACAAAATTCAATTGAGATCATTCCCTTTTCATAGTTATCCGTAAGGAATGATGTCTAACATCTATGTTCTTAGTTCTCTTATGATGAACCGGGTTCTTAGTCATACTAATTGCACTAGTATTATCACAGAAAATAGGAATGCATCCCACATCTATATGAAATTCCATGAGTTGTTGCTTAATCCACAACAACTGAGCACAACATGAAGCTGCAGCCACATATTTAGCCTCAGCAGTAGACAGAGCTACTAAATTTTGTTTCTTGGTGGCCCAAGACACAAGGCAGAAGCCTAGAAAGTGAGCCATGCCTGAAGTACTTTTCCTGTCAACCAGGAAACCTGCATAATCAGCATCAACATATCCTACAAGGTCGAAATTACTACCTTTAGGGTACCAAAGGCACAAATCAGTGGTGCCTTTCAAATATCTCAAAATTCTCTTCATTGTAGATAGGTGGGATTCCTTTGGATTTGCCTGAAACCTAGCACGCAGTCCTACACAAACACAATATCAGGTCTACTGGCAGTGAGATATAATAGAGACTCAATCATCCTTCTGTATTGCTTCTGATCGACGGATGAACCAGGTTCATCCACATCCGATTTTGTAGCTGTGGCTATGGGGGTGTCTATTTCCTTTGAATCCTCCATTTTAAACTTCTTGAGTAGTTCTTTCACATACTTTTATTGATGTATCATTGTTCCATTGGGGTTTTTCTTGATTTGCAAGCCTAAGAAGAAGTTTAGCTCACCCATTATGCTCATCTCAAACTCGCTCCCCATAAGTGTAGCAAATTCCTTACTCAGTTTTTCAGCAGTTGCCCCAAATATAATATCATCCACATATATTTGCACAACCAGGAGTTCTTTACCCTTTTCATTTAAGAAGAAGGTGCTGTCAATTTTGCCTCGTTTGTACCCATGTTCTAACAGGAATTTTGATAGTCGCTCATACCATGCTCTAGGTGCTTGACCATAGAGAGCCTTGTCAAGTTTGTATACGTGGTTTGCTGACTCCTTGCTTTCAAAACCTGGAGGTTGTTTGACAAATACATCTTCCTTCAGATAGCCATTGAGAAAGGCACTCTTAACATCCATCTGATGGAGAGTGAGTTCCATATGTGCAGCAAAGGCTATAAGAAGTTTGATTGCCTCCAGTCTTGCCACAGGGGCAAAGGTCTCATCATAGTCGATTCCCTCTTCTTGACTATACCCTTGAACAACCAGTCTGGCCTTGTTTCTTATAATAGTTCCATCCTCATAGAGCTTGTTCCTGAAGACCCATTTTGTGCCAATCACTGATCTGTCTAGTGGCCTGGGTACCAAGTGCCATACTTGACTTCTTTCAAACCGATTCAGCTCTTCTTGCATGGCATTTACCCAATCTGCATCTTGTAGGGCTTCACCAATGTTCTTTGGTTCGATTAGGGATAGAAAGGCATCAAACGCGCACAGAGTTTTCAAGAAGGCTCTTGTTTTGATTCCGGATGACAAATCTGTTATTATGTTCTCAAGAGGGTGAGAACTTTGATATCTGTGTGGTTTGAGCACCAATTATTCACTTCTTGATGATATTACGGTGCCTTGTTGTTGTGGAATAGGATCAGGGTCAGGGTTCACATGTTGAGTTTCCCATGTCATGTTTCTTGGGGTAGTTGGACCTGGTCCATCACCTGTTCCATCTCCCATGGCTGCTTCAATGTGTTCACTGCTTCTCACCAGTCCAAGCTCCTCATCTTCTGGTTCCTGTCTCTCAGAAAGAGTGTTAGTTTCATCAAAGACACCATGCACACTCTCTTCTACACACATAGTTCTTTTATTGTACACTTTATAGGCTTTGCTATGTGATGAATATCCCAAGAATACACCCTCATCACTTCTGGGATCAAATTTACCTAGGGAATCTTTGCCATTATTGTGCACAAAGCATTTGCATCTGAAAGCCCTAAGATGGGATATGTTGGGCTTTCTCCCTTTAAGTAATTCATAAGGAGTCTTCTCTACTAGTGGCCTGGTCATGCATCTATTGATTATATAGCAAGCAGTGTTTATTTCTTCTGCCCAGAAGTTGTGTGGTAGTTTGCTAGAAAGAAGCATGGTTCTTGACATGTCTTCAAGAGTTCTATTTTTTCTTTCCACAACCCCATTTTGCTGTGGAGTTCTAAGGGCAGAAAAGTTGTGATTGATACCATGTTCATCACAGAACTTAGCAAACTTTCCATTCTCAAATTCAGTACCATGGTCAGATCTTATTGATGCTAGTTAATGTCCTAACTGATTTTGAGTTTTCTTAACAAATGAGGTAAACATATCAAATGCTTCATCCTTAGATGTCAGAAATAAGGTCCAAGTGAACCTTGAGTAATCATCAACTAGCACCATTACATATTTCTTACCACCCCTGCTCAGAGTTCTCATTGGACCACACAGATCCAGATAAACAGTTCCAACGTCCTGGTGGTACCGATCATTTTCTTACTTTTGAATGAGGATCTTACCTGCTTCCCCCTTGCACATGCCTCACAAAATTTGTCTTCCTTGAACTTAATGTTAGGGAGTCCCAAAACTAAGTCCTTAGAAACTAATTTGTTAAGCTGATTTAGACTTGCGTGGCCAAGTTGCTTGTGCCAAAGGATGGGATCACTGTCCAAAACACTCAAGCAAGTGAGTTTATTTTCAAACAGTGTGGACAAGTCTATGACATAGATATTATTCATTCTTTTTCCCTGCAAAACAATCTTGTTAGTAAGCAAGTTAATCAGAAAACATTTTGTGGAAGTGAAAGCAACCAGGTTACCTCTGTCACACAATTGTGACACACTAATCAGGCTGTATTTCAATCCATCTATCAAGTACACATGTTCGATGGAACGTGTGTCATCCTTACCTACTTTGCCAACCCCTATAATTTCACCTTTCTTTCCATTTCCAAAGGAGACATTTCCTCCTTTGAGGTTTTCAAGTGAAAGGAACTGTTCCTTGTTCCCCGTCATATGCTTTGAGCAGCCACTATCCAAAAACCAAATTTGGCTGCTTCCTCTCACTTGTACCTACAAAAGGAAATCAGGGGTTAGTTTTAAGAACCCAAACTAGTTTGGGTCCTTTTCTATGAGAGAATGGATGAATTAAATTTTTTCTGGCCCAATTTGGTAGCCAATTTTTCTTTTTAACAAACCTCTCATTTTTTCGACTGGCCTGCTCTCTTGCAATACACTCAATTTTGAAGTGGCCAGTCTTACCACAGTGGGTGCAGATTTTGTTTTCAGGAAGAGTGATATACTTGCTTTTGGGATCCCACTTAGGCAATTGACTCCCAAAAGCCCTCTCCGGTTGCTACTGTGATTCTCTTGAAGCCATGTCAAGGCATTAGAGGATTTATTCCATTTACAAGTTCGATTTAATTCATGTTTGACTTTGCCAAGTTCTTCTTTAAGTTTTCTTATCTGTTCATCCTTAGCATACATCTCATATTTTAGTTTTCCTATATTTTCTTCTAACATGATATGAGAATGATCAACAACCTTTTTACTGGATCCTAACTTCAGTTTTAAGTTTTCAGATTTTAGCTCTAGAATCTCAGATTCAAGTGGATGAACCTGGTTCAACAAGACAGTGTTTTTCTTTTCAGATTCACTTACTCTGATTTCCAGGTTCATGCATTTTGCTTTTAGCATTGCACATTCTTTAGAAAGTTGATCCTTCTCTTTGGTTGTTTCTTCAGAATCATCCATGACATCAAGTAGCAACTCGGAGAGTTTTTATTTAGATAGGAACTTTATTTTGTTTTTAAGATGAGAGATACTTACCTCTGGTTCTTCATGTGATTCCTCATCTGATTCTCCAATTTCCATGAGCGCCTGATCTTCACTCTCACCATATTCTGATTCCTCATCTGAACTTTCCCCCAAAGCAGCAACCATAGCTTTTGTTGTGGTTCTCTTGGGTTGGACCAGTTCCTTCTTCCTGTTCCTTCTTTCATATCTCTCCTTTTTCCATTCCAATTCCCACTGAAGACAATTCTTGATAAGGTGGTCAGTTTTTCCACACTTGTTGCATCCAAAACGTTGGTTGGCCTTTCTGGAGCTTTAGCTTTGTTGTAATTTCCTCCTCTAGAGATGCCTTTCTTCCTCATGAGAAAGTTTCTGAATTCTTTGGTAATCATGGACATCTTACTTCCTCAAGATCTGCTCCCTCAGTGATCCTCTGTGCTAGACTCCTCTCCTTCTTTGGACCATCCATCTTTATTGTCTGCCTTCTGAGTTCATATGCAGTAAAGTTTCCAATTAGCTCGTCCAATCTGAGGGTTGCCATATTTTTGGATTCCTGGATAACAGTGATCTTGCTTTCCCAGGAAATTGGCAAAACCCTTATCAGGATTTTTTTTACCCTATCTTCTTCAAGAATTACTCTACCAAGAGACTTAAGTTCATTTGTCAAGGTTGTGAACCTTGTGTACATCTCTTGGATTGTCTCACCTTCTTTCATAGTAAAGTTTGCATACTGAGAGTATAGTAGAGTACCTCTTGATCTTTTTACCTGAGGTGTTCCTTCATGGGCTACTTGCAAGGTATCCCAGATTTCTTTGGCAGTGGTGCAGCTTTGGATTCTGCTATACTCATCTGGACCTAGTCCACACTAGCCACTTTTTGTCCTTTGCATTCTTCTCCCACTTCTTCAGATCCTCAACAGTGCAGTCAGCTCTAGTCTTTGGTACATCTACACCTTCAACAGTCTTCTTCATGGTAGCTAGAGGACCATCAGTGACTATGTCCCAGAGTTCATAGTCTTCTCCGATCAGGTGGTCCTTCATCCTGTTCTTCCACCAGGAGTAGTACTGGCCATTGAAGAGTGGTGACCTTGCAGTTGATTGCCCTCCCAGTTTCCAGGTGGTGCACTCATTTTGATCATTTCCAAGGTGTTAGCCTTTGTAAGGATAACCTGCTCTGATACCAATTGATGTTTTATACTTCAATACCACACAAGAGGGGGGT